>AZIM01000697.1:386914-399508 GCA_000516915.1 Ophiophagus hannah | reverse complement strand
AAGTTGCCAAGGTTGGAGATCCCTGTTCTATGGCGCTCTTAAAAGAAATCTGCAGCATACAGTATATAATGTCTGATGGAAAGTCAGAAGATTATAACAAATGTAGATTAAGTATAAGTTACTACATCAGAATGAGAGAATCAAGACACATTAAGACTGTAGAATGAAGCTTCTTTAGGATTCCAATTTCACAGTTTAAGAAAAATACATTTGACTTAATATTTATATACAGTATTTTATTGACTTCAATAGACCAGAATATTGGGAGGAAAAACGAACTCCTGCTACATTGGGATTGCAGCTTTCCAGACTCCTATCTGGAAGTGTCCAATTAAAGAATACTCATTTAAAGAATGGTCCTCGCTGTGATTTCTAGATTATTTTGTCAACTTTGAGGAGCCACTGTCCTCTGATAAGGAACGTGTTCATGTGCAGAAAGCACCAGGTTCAAATATCTGGTATGCTCAGTTCAAAAGATCTAGCAAAATTGATGTCGAAAGACTTCACTGTGCCCAGGATCTTAGGGAACAGCTGTTAGTAAAAACAAAAACAAAACAAAAACCCCAACAAAACAAAAACAAATCCCAGTTCTCCATTGTTGCTTTAAACACACATTCTTGTATCGCATTATAAGATTGTTACAAACGGTTCTCACTTATATAGCGAAAAGACGCAATAGATCTACAAAGTTAAGAATGAAGTGACAGTGACTCTCGGGATTTAAAAAAAAAAGTTGATCATTATTTAAATACCAAAACTGTGTGAAATAAAGAAAAACTAACTTGGTTTGATATGCTGTATTCAGTAAGTACAAAAGGGAAAAGAGGATCCTCTATTTTTAATAGTCACAAAACGAGTACAATTTTTCAACAGGCCCATTTTATTTCAAGCCCATAACAAAGGAGACCTGTTCTCTTTTACAATTACTGAAGGTGCAGCAATCCTATCTTTACACAAAAACATGCTTCCTTAATTCCTATACTCCTATAATGATGAAATAGGCAATAATTCTTAACAAAATAAAAGCACTTTAAACAAAGAGTTATATAAATATTTATAAAACAATATAAACAATTGCCTTACAGATCGGATAGGCCCATAGCACTGAAAGGGTACCAATGCATCTGGGGAATTACTAGATGGCAGCAAAGAGTTACAGAAAACTGTAATTCCTTCCTGTCAGGCCCAGTATATCAACCCTAATCAATATTTTTTTAAATAAACATCCTTCCCAAAAAATTTTTTTTACAAACATTGTACACATGGTGATTTTCTTAACAGCATTAAAAATATTAATAATCCAATATACCTTTCCTACTCTTAAACTCATTCTGTACTCTCCATTACTCAAAGGGTTGAAAATAATCTGAAGGTCTCTAGAAACACATCCCAAATTTTTTTCTATGTCCCCATTGTTTCTGGAAGTATGAGCTTCCTACCAGAGAGCATAAGTTGCAATTGAAGCTCATAGAAATCAACAGGACAAATGAGTAATTAGCCTTCAGTTGATTTCAATGGAGTTCATTTAAGTATTATAAAGCCCCCTCTCCCCAAAGTCACATGGCTTTCTATTTGCAGAAATCACCTTCCAAAGTAGATTTCTGAAAAGTCCCTATTTATTCTGCAAATTTATGAAAGGAGGAGGGGGGTAACATGATGGCACATGAGTGCTCATTAATCCAGTTTTACAGTCAGTGAGTTGCAATAACCCAACCAATAAATCTGTCTGGGTTGCCAATGCTTCACCCAACCTATGTAGCTGTGTCTTTAAGGCAACTTAATTTGAATACATGAGCAGGGATAGTTTTTATGGCAACTTGCCCATTTCTTCAATCACTCCAATCACTGTTAACAGAATACAGCAAAGGCAGTTAAATACTGGTGATCCTATTTGAGGCAATTGGGAAAGAGGAATTTAGAGTCCACACTTCATTTATAGACATACATAATTGTATTCCAATGCATGTGACATATTTGACCTCTTTTCTCCTGTCACTGATGAGTAAGAACCAGAAATTTGTGGGGGTTCAGTACTGTTTCAGATACTAAAAAATAGCACTGTTCACTGCGAAACCCAAAGCAATGTACAGTCATTATTTTGTGTGTGTGTGTATAATTTAATAACTAGAATGACATTTGTTAACAAGAGCTGCCAGAATACCTGGGGGAAAAAATCCTCATATCTTGAAAAGCAGATGAAGCTTCTCAGACCATGAAGATAAACAATGGCTTGGATCCAAATTTAATCATTAAAAAAAAAAGAATTGCTAAAAAACAGGCCTCTTTTCCAGGTTACATCACAATTAATAGCTCTTCTCTAAGGAGGGCCAAGTTGGGATCCAACCCACTGTTGCCTGGCCATCTACAAAACAAGTAGCACTTAAAAATCAGTTATAGGTGGAAAAATTTGGCAAACTTTTTTCCTTTCAGGGTATGAAATAGTTGAAAAATAAGACAGTCATTGAATCTTAGATGGGAAATGGACATTTGAATATGTAAAGACATGTCTGTATTTTTAAGACATAGATCTCAAGCTTCATTTACTGTTTTAAACTATTAAGATATTAAGATGACATGTAATATGATTCTAGACAGGTTTACTCAGAAGCAAGACCTTTTACAGTAAAGTGGAATTACTTTCAAGTGTACATAGAGTTGAACCTTTGGTTTATTAACTTCAGATTTTACCCTCCACTGAAAAATACATTTCTTAATAAATCTCCAACTAATAGCTAAAAGCATTATATGGTTGTCATTAGAACCAATTATCCCTTTTCCTATTTTACATTAGAATAACTGAGGGTGAAATATGCCAATGATTGATAGGTTGCACCTGAAGTTCTGTTTTTACATGCTGCTGGCCCCAATGTGAAACTAACCCCAATAGAACTGAACACATATTGCCAGATGTTTATATATGATATAATGTAATATACCACAAGATCATCTGCTTTTGGTACACAAAACCAAGCAGGATAGGAATAAAATAACACATAAATGTAAGCAACCTCACATTTTGTCATTACCAGGCTTCTTCTTACCCAGGGTATTAAAACTCGTGTCTTGAAACAAGGCTTAGAAAATTAGGCTCTCCAGATGTCAACAGGACCACGCTCCCAGTATTCCTCAGCATTGGTCATGTTGTCTGAGACTGCTAAAAACAGCTGTTCAACAACATTTGGTAGGCCTCAAGCTACCCATATCTGAAAAGATACGTATTGATTGTGAGATCCGCCCTGTAAATTCCCACCATATCAGGAAAAAAGGTAGCCACAGAGAACTGGTTCAAAATAATCCAGTTTCACCTTTCTGAAGTGAAAAGAAAGATGTTGCCTTCATCCCAATTACAGAAAAGTAGCTGGAAATGCAACATTAATTCTATATTAAGGATAGGACAATCATTTCCTCATTTGCAGGATAATTCAGGAGCATAACACAGTAGAAAGTTAGCACTCACTCCTCTCCTAGAAGAATGAAATGTTCTAGGAAATATTAAAAAGGCAGAATATTATGCCTCCCTGGATGAGAAAAGGAGAAACATGCTCTTGGAAAGCAGCCCCACCCTTGTTAATAACCCCAGAAAGACTGGGCAATCCTATCTACAAAACAAAAGGCCTTCAGCTCCAGGGTGATAGGATTAGCCCTCACTCAAGATCCAAACCAGACCAAAGCCATAATAGGAATTGCCCAACACTCTTTCAGAACACAAGCCTGTTCATTACATCATCACCCAGCAACATTCAACAAAGCCTGGGACAGAGACAGCCTACAAGGTTAACTGGACCCCCACATAGCCCCCTGGGAGTCTGACAATCAATAGGATACATTTCTTGCAAGGCCCAAGAGAGGGTATAAATATATCCCACTCTCCACTCCATATGTTCAGCTGTACCAGGACCATGTGCTTAATGGTTCTGCTCCATTAAACCATCCTTCCAAGCAGTCTCCATGTTTTCAGTGCCTTTCTCCCAACTTGGAATTGAACACAGATGGACATTTCTTCCAACAACACGAACCTTACTTTTGTTCCCTATCCATCAACTCCAGCTTCCAAAGGGTGCTTCCTTGAACCTTGTTTGTTTTTGGTTTCCAGATCCAGATGTACTATATATAAAAGAGCTATTTGCCTTCATTCAGGCGCAGTTGAACAACGCTACAACTCATTCATCAAGTGGGGAGATTAACAAATACTAGCAAGGATATTGAAGTCCTACTCCACTGGTTCCATGTCAGATCTCTCGGATATTGAATGGAGGATATCTGTATCTGAAGATTTGGCAGTGCTGCTGACAAGCATTGTAGGCCAGGTTCAGACAATATTTTTTTTGTGACCGGAGTCTACTTTAAAAAAAAAAAAAAAGGAAAACCCCTGCAAGGATCTCAGAGCATGGTGATGACATCATGCATGATAGCAGGGCTGTTAAACTCGTGGCCCACGGGCTGGATGTGTCACATGCTGGCCACGCCCATGCCTGGTTTAGTGAAGGGGGAAAAGTCACGATACGTCACGTGACACCACCGTGACCATGTGAGTTTGACACCCTTACATTATAGTATTGAAGGGCTTTCATTCAGTTATTATTTTTCCAAAAATAAAAAGTAGGGGGAAATGCCTTTGATTTCCTGCATTTACTTCCAAATTTTGGCAACATAATTGACAGAGGATACTGGGGGGGGGGGGAATATGGCTGGGGTGNNNAATGGGGGGGGGGGGAATATGGCTGGGTTGGTTTCTGTGGCCTAGCAATTAGATTATTTGTTCTTAATCAGTAAAAGAAACTTCCCATGTGCCACATTGCAGCTAGGCAATTTGAGACGACAGTTATAGCAACAATACTTGTGGTGTTTGTAATGAGTCCTTTAATTTATCACAGCCAGTTAAATCTACTAATTGTTGTCCATTCTGTTTATAGCCCATGGGTAATTTATATGAAGCACTGGAATAAATGTATGTCCCATGTCATGGCTCTCTTTGACTTTAGAAAAGCCTCTCCCGTCTTTGTATTCTGCAAGGCACATCTGACTCTACTTTTTGTGTGATTAATGCCTTTCGCAGGCTTTTCTATAGGATGGGATTGTCAGTTTGTGGCCAATCTCGGTTACAGTTGTATATGTCCTTATTTTGTACCAGATAGTGTTAGAGTTAATTAATTCAAGCTCACTGTTACATGACAACAGTATTCCTGCATATCTGGGGTTTGGTCACAATGCCAGCAGATCACAATTTTAATTCCTCAAAGAACAAAATAAAACCCAAGACCAATGTGTTGAAAGCAAAGTCACAGATACAGTTTTCTATGGGAATATTTGACCACCCTCCTTGGCTGATTCTGACCAAAGCTTGCAAGTAGGTGAAGAGATTAGTAAAGTCTTCAAAAATGAAAATTCCAGCCTTTGGGAACCCTGACAAGAACTTGCTGCCAACAGGCTGCTTAAGTTGGCAGAATAAGACAAGCAGATTTGGTACAATAGGAGAACACAATGCCACGGAATAAAGGAAAATCCACACAATTCAAAGAAAACAGCAGCTACATATATAGACACAGAAGGTGCACAACAAAAGCTCAACACAGGACAATCAGCCAGTGTCCCCAGGGTCTTTGTCCTCGGGGGCCTTTATCTGAAGACCATTCCTCCATTCTCTCCCCACCTTGGCCGGGCTTTTTGGCAGCTGGAAGTCACCTCAGGCAGTACAGTTTGTTATGATTGCTGTCTCAGTTTCCAAGAACTGCAGCAAAAGCACTATTACTGGAGAGAATGCAGCCAAGGAAAGTTTGATTTAAAAAGGATTAACAAAGAACCAGCTGAACTGAAGAGAAAGAGATAGTAAAAAGAAAATTCCTTTCTCGGTGGAAGCTTTTGCTGTAAAACTGCTCTGCCTCATTTGCAACATTTTACTGAGGTAGTAGTTGCTTCAGATAATGTTGCAGGTTACTTGGAACTCTCCCATGGTCTTTCTACCATGGTTAAGACTTTCTTTCTGATGCTAAAGAGCCACTAAGGAGAAAAGACAACTGTAAACTAGTGGTACAAAGCAACCCCCTTGCTTCTTTTGAATTAAAAGAGCATGAGAGAAGAGCCCCCTCCCTAATTAGGGGCTCCCTAATTGACAAACTTTAGAATATGGAAGTGTTCTTTTAGAGAAAGTTTAGATGTCCTAAGCCAGCCCTTATTTTATCTGTCTATCCATTCAAAAGTTAGAATTCCAAAAACGTGGGATTCATAAGCAACATCAGTTTGTATTATTAATAAGATTCACCAAATTGAGAAGCATCTCATTAACTCAAGGTGGTAGTCCAATACATGAGATAAGGACATCAAATGGTCACGAGAAGCCAGAGGAGGTAAGAAATAATTACATGCTAATTTTCTGTTACTAGATATTAAACAACTTGTTCTGGTTCTACAAGATATGAAAAATATAAAATTTAAATAGGCTTCCCAGGTCCTCATCCAGAAATAGAACACATTAATCATGTCTGGTGGGATGAAGCTATTATGCCTTATAACCAGTTCAGCCCCGTTACAGGTTCTGTTCTTGATTATACACTTAAATAGATACACATTTATTAATATAGCTTTTTAGTATGAATTTTAGTATGAAGACAGGAATCATTGGTAATAGTGGGGAGGAGGGAACCAATGTTCAACAATAATAATTCCGATGTATTAGATTAAAGAAGACACAATGTAAAACTCTTAAAGGTCCCAATTGGGATTTCTAGTCTTCACACAAAAAGTATTGTGTAGAAGGCAACATGCATGTGCTAACATGCCCTACTTCTCCATCACATAGTTACTGCTTAGTCCACTCCAGAGAATAATACAATAAAGCTTTGTGCTTCAGATTCCTGCCCTGTGTCCAAACTGATGATGGGTAAGTAGGTCATGTGTCAAACAAGGCAATCTAATGCATCTGCTCTCACAGCAGAAGGACTAAAAACTCCTTATACTGATCAGGAGGAGAAGCATCTAAGGAGGTTATCAAAAATGAAACTGGCCCATTAAAAAAAGTTCAAGGAAATGATCTTACACCTTTCTTTGCCACAATGCAATAATGGTCAGCAATGTTATTTGTCTGAGTCGATTGAAGGAAGGTGTAGCATAGGAACATACTGATATGGTTGGGATTGCAGACTTGACTCAGAAACTCTGATTCTTGGAGCCACTTCATTTAAGTCACCCTTTCTCAATATAGTGCCTTCTTACTGGCTGAGAATTAGTGAACTGAATCCTCAGCACACCTAAATGATATCAGACTTGGGGGATCCTGTCCCAGATGATCCATTTTCACACCTGCAAATTATAAGCTCTCAGGGAGATGGATTTGGGATAGATTCCTTTCAAGAGGATGAAAATGGGAGTCTGGATCCAGCAAGACCTCCCTAAGCAGAGTTCTATTAGAGCAGGGGTGTCAAACTCACGTTATCACGATGTCATCAAGTGACATATTGGGACTTTTCCCCTTCGCTAAACTGGGCATGGGCGTGGCTAGCGCATGACGCATCCAGCCCATGGGCCGGGAGTTTGACACCCCTGTATTAGAGAGTTCTGGTTCACATCACCTTCTGCACTGTCCTAGAGCCCCACAATTTTCCAGAAGAGATTTTTAGAGGAATCAGAAACTCACCTATTCATTCTACTAGCAGGAATGCTCCATTAGACCAAAACCTACTATAGAAAAAATCTGTTCTTTTTGTAGAGATCAAAAGTTGGATTCAGTCCAGGATTCTGAGCAGCAAGTTTTCAACTCACTACAGAAATGCTGAAAAATAGCTTACAGTTCCATAATTAGGCCAGATAGGGCAAAGACTCTCTTAGTGAAGACACAGTGGCAAAGCTGGAAGGAAATCTAGCACAGAGACACAAATGTCTGAGACTAAGCTGCTTGCTAAACTCTAAAATCCACTCCAAAAATATGAAGTTAAAAATGTAAGTATTAGAAACTTTGGAATAAAATTTTGTTTGAACTATTTGTTCCTTCACACTGGGAAATATTTAAATGATACTGATACTGTTAATTCATATTGTTTTTATTTTCTTAAAACCAATATATAAAAAGGCCATGTTAGAGATGCTCTCATTACAGTATTTTGGGAAGAAGTACTAAACACAAAATCACCCAACTGCATTCCTATCTTAGTCCATTTTCTTGATCCTCAAAATACAATGAAGCACAAACTAATCGAATTGGCTAGATCTGCACAACATGCTAAAGGCATGAGGGAGAAACCGCAAATGCACTTAACGTTAACCAAATTGTGTGACCTCTGACTCTAAATCTTAAAGCACCAGAGTAGGAATACTGCCTCTTAAGATGGTGGGGAAGTGTTGCTAGGTAGTTCAGAATAGCAAAGGTCTTCAGGAAAGCACTTTGGAAGATACGACTCTTGCAAAAAATATAGCCAAATCTTTGCATAACCAGCCTTCTAATTCATCTTGCTTCTCACTTCGCCCTAAGACTGAAAAGTCCAGAAGCCTGTAAACCAGAGTGCAGGGCCCCTTTCAAAATCTTGTGGATTGATGCCCCTCTACCTATGGCCAGGCAATAAAAAACATTCCCCTTATTTCCTGCAATGTGTCTGATTTTCTTGTTCTCCCAATAAAAACTTTGCTTCCATTTTTTTCCTAATTGGCAAAAGATAAATATGCAATATGAGACATTCAGTAGTTTGTGGCTCCATCTCTGATACTGAATATGATCGTAATGAGACTTCAATGTAAAATTAAGGCACTTTTCTCTCCTAAGTTAAACGGATTCTGTTGGATGTTTAGACTTAGAAAAGAGAGGAAACCAAGGTAGCTGAATGGGTTCTTCTGTAATTTTAGTGGCTTGCATCAGCTGGGTCCCCCAAAAAGAGGATTTTCCTTTCTTTGTCCCGCCCAATGATTCCAATGGGAAGAAAAAGGATGGTGCAAGCTCCAGGCTGCCATGATCCTACCCTCTTTAGAGGCATGTTGGCATAATAGGATAATGGAAAACGGGGTCTCTACTAGCAAACCCCCCATCCCATCTCGACCTTCACAGTACTAACTGCGCACAGTTTGCAGCTCTAAGGAAGGTCCTTGTGAAGCTGGATTTCCCTCTCCAAGAACAAGCCTTCCTTTCTCTCCTTAGGGAAGGAAATTTAAGAAATCCTATTGGTTGGGTAATGGCTTATTTTATTACTATAAGGATTACAGCTTTAGAGTAGTAAAGAAAGTTACATTGGATAATAAAGTACTGCATTTTTTCTGACTTGAGTTGAAAGACAAGAGGGGAGCCTACGTATTCCTGAGCATAATGATTGTGTGTTATTATTCAAGACTCACTCCTTGTTTACACCAGTATCTCCAGTATTTAAAATGTTAGGATTCAGTTATACATATTCTATATGCTGTTTCACAGTTGCTTGTTAACAGAGTTTCTTCAAAGTTTACTTATCAGGAATCTGATAGTTGCCCCAAACCTTGATCCTAGAATATCACCAACAGTTCATCACCAACTCTTCCAAAGCTTCCTTACATTAGCTCCTTCTTGCACCTTGATTATAAGCCAGACAATTTGAGAAGATCTTTCTTCAACAGTGTTGGACCAAAACTCCCCACTACAGAAGACAAGGGAGTCAGAAGGCAAGTCCATGGAAAACAAGTCTTTTGTACAATAACAAGCACCCTCAGGTCCACAGGAACCTCACATCTGTCCAGTGGCACATGCATTTGTAACCTGGGTGTGTTCAGTGTTCCCAGCAGACTGGATGGAACCTGGAAGGGGCAGGGCAGGTCTCACCTCTGACCCACACGTTGTCTGTTGGCTTCCACGTTCAAGGCCAAGTTATGGAGGAAGAGAAGGATCTGCCACCAGACCTGATTTCTGTTCTGCTGGTGCTGTAAAAAAGGTGGGGAAGAGAGTCTCAACAACATTACTCATGTAAAATGTTAAAGCCACCATTCAAAGCTTAACCTGTCCCAATTAAAAAGCAACAACTAAGTTATACTTTTAAGAACAGGCACTTTTTAATCCAGCAATACTA
Source organism: Ophiophagus hannah (assembly GCA_000516915.1). NCBI lineage: Eukaryota > Metazoa > Chordata > Lepidosauria > Squamata > Elapidae > Ophiophagus > Ophiophagus hannah. The sequence goes on along the minus strand of AZIM01000697.1, from coordinate 389,495 downwards.
CACATGTAAAGGGGGAAAAAACATTGGCCCCAGGGTATGTGTGTGTGACTGGTAGTAGTTTCTGTAGGAATAATTGTTGCTCCAATATTATGAAAGAAAGAAGCAGACCCTTTATGTATTGTGCACAAAAGGATTAGCCCCCACCCACCCACCCCTTTTTCTTTTTTGGATTCTGCAGAGTTTAGCCAAGTGCTGTTTTTAATCAGATTGGCTTCTGAGTGTCTCATAGCCCAGCTGCAAGAACAAACAACTTCTCTCTCCCCCCCCACTTTTTTTTCCTAAAGGAGAGTGCCCCCCTCTTCCAGCAAACACAGGAGAGGGGGGAAAAGAGGGGGGAGAAGAGAAGTGTAGCTGGTGATCCATCTGTAAGTGATTTGACACTGTGAAGGTCAAAGGGTTAATCTTCAATTTAAACCACACTGCTGAGACAGCAAAACTGATTTTATCCAGTACAAGAAAACACACTCCTATACACACACACACACACACACACATATACACACACGCACACGCTCCCCCCACCATGCTTTGCTTCCCAACATCTCCAAGATAATACTGCCCTTTTTTAATAGCTCCTTTTGACAGTAAGCCATAAATAATCAGTCTTGGAGCCCTTTCCTACTGACTGGAGCCAATTAAACCTTAAGCAAGAACACACTTGAAAACAAAACCCAACCCAAAAAAAAAAAGAACCCACTTAGAGGTTATTTCAGGTCCCCATTATCAAGCAACACATTTTAAAGTTTGACTGGGGGCTGGGGAGGCTTCAAACTCTTAACTTTGTTACCTTGAGATAGGGCTAGCGAGAGCTTAGCTTTCATCAAGTGTCACAATCCAGGCTTTGTACGATGCACGCCTTTTGTCGAAAGACAGAGGCATCATTGATATGACGAGTTAGATCTAGAGATCCAGCAAGCAGAGTCCCATGCACATTATGTCAAAGAGGCAATTTTCTCCTACCTTCCCTTTAATGACCCCCTCTCCCCCACAAAATATTGCTCCAGAAAATTGGCAGTCCTCCAGCAGACCGTGGAAAGTGCCTCAGGGAGCTGCTGGAGAGAGGAGACTCAAGGAATTGATGTTTGAAGGCCACTTTGCCTTCATACATCAGCAGGAGTCCTGCTAGATTACAGTCTCCTCCACCAGTGGGTCTACTCGTGGAAGAAGAATTGGAGCCACGAACATTGTTTTGTAAGACTTACACTTTTCAGAAATGGGGTATGGGCCTTATGTTTTGGAATGCTGCAGGGATTTAGAGAAATGATCCTCTGGCAATTCCAGAATTTTGTTGTCTTCATGAGCCACGGAGTTTACCTTAACCAGAAGCCACACCTCAGTCTTTTTTCATCCATCCATAAGTGCCATCTTTCTTAATAGTCTAATAGCAACTGATACCACCAACCTAATCCTGACAGCTCACAAACCATACAGAACTAAAAATCAATACAGGTATTCCTCCCTTTAGTGACCATAATTGGGACCAGGTGTCCTGTCATCAAGCTGAGTTGCTTTGCACTTAAGTCAGAAGCACCAAGGCGCATCCAGATTGAAAGGATTAGCCTGTGAAATCACTGATGTCCTGGGGACATCCAGTTGGGGGTTCCCTTCACGTCCTCGGCAAGAGCTGGAATGAAGGACAACAGCTCAACCTCTCCTCATGGCAGCTCTCAGGTCTCCAACATGGGCTTGCTAACCTCCTGCCCAGGGTTCCAACCACTTGAGCCACTGTGCTCCAGCTAAGTGGCTGCTAAGTGGGAAATCACATGACAGTGCTTTTCTTTTCCCCACTCCCCCATCCTTTGGGATGCTCACTCCAGTGCTGGCTGCTGGGATAATTAGCAAGAAGGGAATTCATGTTTGTATTTACATTCATTGGAGAAAAAAGGGATACAAGAGAGTAAGAAAGCACACAATGAGGAAAATTCATTGAGAGCAATGTTTGGTATCCACAGTCCAAGCTGGTACTCGTACAGCCTGGTATATTCCTCATGGTGTGCCTGCTTATTCTCTTTAATCTCTTCCTCTCCAATCTCTCTGCTCAGCAAGGCAGCTGAGGAGAACAAAACAACAGGTCAAGCACAGTACATTGAGTATGGACTATAATGATGATCATGTGACTGAGGAACACTGCTAAGCTCGTCAGTGAGGTCATTAGTTGTAAAATTATTTTTTCAGCATTGTCATTAACTTCAAATGGTTATTGAAACAAAGCAGTAAGTGAAATCTACCTGTACAGAAAACTCCCAGCACTCCCAACTTCCATACATTCCCACAAATCCACAAACAAACAACAAACTTTCTGGACTCTAGACTCATACTTGTGAGAAAACCAGGCTGTCCCAGCTTTTGGAAGGCTAGGAGCCTGCCAGACCTCAGTGGGGTATTTAAAAGACAGAGACAGTTACTGTTGTGGTTCGCCGGCAGCAGGTGCGGATGGCTGAGGTCTTGGAGAGCGAGGACTCAGATGAGGGGCCTATGTGTGATGCAGGGATGGGACAGGACCATCAGGGAGTGGAATGCTGCCTTCGGAGATTGTGGAGGCTGGCAGCAATGATGAAGAGGTCCCCGAGGAGCCTGTGCC
>AZIM01000697.1:334859-349210 GCA_000516915.1 Ophiophagus hannah | reverse complement strand
GGTCACAGCTCCCACCTGCTCCTCTAAACCGAGCTGCGAATCCAGGAGGACACCCAAGTTTCGTGCCCTATCCACGGGGCAAAATATCCTGTTCAGTGGTTCTCAACCTGGAGTCTGCGGATTCCTGGAGGGGTCTGCAATGCCACCACAGGGAGTCCGTGAAGGCTTGAAGAAATGTTATGATTTAAATCTTAAGTCTTAGGGTTCCATGGTCATAGTCCGTGGCCACAAAAGGTATTTAAAGGGAGTCCAGGATGAGGAAAATGTCCTTTGCTCAATTCCTATAATAACTACTTTAGCTTGATAATGTTGAGCATCTATTGAATGATAGTCTCCCAGCAGATGGCTTTAAGGGCCGTCTCACTGCCATCAAGGCTAATAGCCATGGATCCCTTTTCCACCATTTCCCATTTTAAAAAGACTGAATGAGCTCTTCTGTATTAGAATGTGGAACAGGAGAGAATGTCTCATCTTAAGGGGCAGAAGATAGAAGTCTTGTATCCCCTGTTCAGGACTCATCATTATCTTCAAAGAGGAAATGTTTGAATTCACTTTTTCTTCTTGGGGAGAGTGGTTTTAAAGGGAATTGGCCACATTTCTATAATTCCATTTATATATTTATTTATTGTTTTCTTGCTTTTAAAAAAAATGACATAAAAAAGATAAAAATTCATGCATTTTCAAAGAAAATACACAGAAAAGATTTTTTTAAATGAAAAAATGTAACAAAAAAAAGAAAAAAAGGTATATTAGTTGTAAATAGTTACAATTCTATTTATATTTTATACCGTATTTTTTGCACTATAAGACACATTTCCACCCCCCAAAAAAAGTGGGTGGAAATGTATGTGCGTCTTATAGAACAAATGTTGCTGAAGCCCCACCCTGCTGCTGGCCCCCACCCTTCGGCCTCTGCCTCCCAGCAATTTGCCTCCTGGCAGCAAACAGCAAACAGCCTGGTCAGCTTCAGCACAGACTGATTNGCTGATTGGCGGTTGGATCAGCCTCCCGGAATACCCACCAATCACCGCTGCCTGGAATGGGCCAAAAATGGGATGCACGGAGGCCGAAAATGGGGTGCATGGAGGCTGAAAATGGAGCATGCGGAGGCAGCGATAGATGGTGACGGCGATCGGCGGTGGCAATCCCCTGGGCCTGGAACAGCGGATCAGGGGTATTCCGGAGGCTGATCCAACCGGCAATCAGCTGCTCGTGCTAAATCAGGCTGTGCTGAAGCTGACCAGGCTGTTTGCTTTTTTGCTGCAAGGAGGCAAATTGCTGGGAGGCAGAGGCAGATGTTTTTTTCTTGTTTTCCTCCCAAAAGCTAGGTGTGTCTTATAGTCTGGAGCATCTTATTGTGCAAACAAATACCGTAGTTATCTAATGCAATAATTGAAGTACATATGTATTTATAATACATTTTTATAACTATAACTAATATAGTAATCTACCTTTTAACTCTTTATACCTAATTTGTATAAATGAGCCCCATATTTTGCTATGTATGTGTCCATACAAAGTATATGTCTATTGGCAACCCACTCTTAAAAGTGCAATCAGTTCATTAAGTAAAAAGGGCCATACAGCCAAACCTAGGGGTCGTGAACGCTCCTGTTCGCAACCAAATCGGGTGGCAAACAAAAAATTCACCCGATTTTTGGAATCGGGTCCAACGAATTCAAAAATTGGGGTGGGCAAACAAAATCGGCATGGAAAGATTCCCCTTCCGTGCTGATTTTGCCTTCGGCGCCAATTTTTGTTTACTGCACGCATGCACAGTCAGTCAAGCTTCCGGACGTGACCAAATCGGGTCGTGTCTGGAGTCCGGGAACAGATTAAGGTCGCGACCCGAGGCTGTACTGCATATTTATTTTTCCAGTGCTGCAATATCAGTCCTTTGGCCATGGTAAAAGAGAATCCATTTATATTGTCCGGTTGTTAATTTTCAAGTGCTAGGTACAATATGGGGTTCAAAATAATATTAACATGTGGAAAAAAAAACCACAATCATATTTACATAATCCAGTATTTTCTCTACATTTACATAATTCATACTTTATAACCATAACTTCCATTTGAAGTGCTGCGCCACAATATGATAGCACATGACTGGTTTTTCTTTAACCCTATTATAATATATTATTATTTTCCAGGTAATTTGACTTTGTATTTAAAAGAAACCTATTTACATAGGCTTCATTCACACAATACAAAATCTTTAACCTGAGCCAATCAGGTGAACACAGCATTCACCAACAGCTGGGTTCCTGCCTGTGTCTTCCAGATGTTTAGGTTCATCTCTGTGCTGGGTTGTAAAAGCAACCCAGCTTCCTTCTTGGTTGTTCAATTCTATGGAGTAGTAGCACCACAGCAGATCTTACTGACTGTGCTCAGATGACACAAGACTGATACTTAGTCGTGACTGTGCCACTTGGTTCCTCCTGCTGGTCTAATTTGTATGTGCAGGATTTCTGCCTAAATGATAGAGATGAATTCTCTATCAGAGAATTATAGCTAAAACAAGATTTTTTTTTAAAGTAGTTTCTATCATTAGTGAAGAAAAGTAACTTCTTTTCTCTTCGTCTACCCCCCAGCTGTCTATTTCTCTATGCTCTATTGACTGACAGAGAAGCATCAGATCATTCTTATCAAAGATCGGATGATTTCTTGAAGAAGGTTTTTGAAACTAACAGATTGCCTGCCTTGCTCTTAATTAGGGCCGTAATAGGCAAAAGTCTTGTCTTTTATCAAATAAGATACATTTTCACAACAGACCTAAAGAAAATCATCGAAGGGAGGAGCTTATTTGTAGGACATGGTGGACTGACTACTTCTGAAACTGAAAAGAAAATCTTCAGCTGAAGAGTTGTTTTTGTAAGAAAAGTAAGCACCAATAATTCCAAGATTTTTTTTTAATTTAAACTGAATTTCTGGGCCTACATCTCAGCTTCATTTTAAATATGAGTCTTGTAACACAAATGAGAAGCAAGTGAAGGAACCAGCTGTCAGTTACAGAAGGGAACACTTTGTCCTCCTTCTGTACCCAACATAGAAACCCAACTGGTTGCTGTAGGAGGAAACCTATTTTCTACTTGTATGGGGAAAAAAAGTATCCCTTGCCTTCCTATACTTGTTCATGCAGTACATAATTAATCTGCAAATTTCAGACTTTAGGATTAAGTGATGATTGTCAACAGTTAGTTGTAAAAGAAGATTACATGCATTTTGAGAAAAACAGGTAGCTTGGCTTATTAGTCCCAAATGTCTGTCACCATGGGCAGGATTGTCAGCTGTTGTGATATGGTTTGATGCAGCAGGCCTTTTGTCTATCAGCATCTGATTAATAAACATTTTGCAAGATATTAACATTGATAGTTGTATGCCTGCAACCTGCTTGCAAATCTTTGTAATAAGTTCATGAACTTTGCAACCATATAAAAAACTGATGGATATATATGAGCAACTATCTTTGCTACAATAATTTAGGTCTTAATTTTGAGCAGGTTTCACTAGTCAGAAGTCACAGAAAGTGGAAGTTACTATTTGTTGGTTAGGATTTTCTCTAGGAAGCATACCATTTCAGAAAACATTCCTACATCTTTTACTATTGACCTGTCATCTTTTACTATTATCCACCTTGGCTGGGGTGACAGGAGTTGCATTAGGAGCCCGTGAAGTTTTCATGGCTTTCAATATTGCATTATATGTGCAACGTGCTGCGATGCCACAGCCTTGGCAAATGCCCATGGATAATGGGCCCATGTAGAAATGCCTTTTATATTTTGGAAATTACCCATCAACACTCACAGGTTTAATGATTATCCATTTCCATGTTTTATTTTTGTAATTCTAATTTCTATTCTAAACTTCCATGAATGAGAAGGACAAATATAAACTAATTTGTTTTGAACTAATATCACATGAGTTACATTTTTTCCTATTCAAACCATTAGTTTTAGGTCCCTGCAACTTTGATGGCCCTGATTTCAATTCTGAAAGCAGTTATTGTAACAGATGTTCTGGAAAGTTTTAGCCAGGCTGAAACAGATTTCAGTATTTTGCTGTAGCAGCCCAGTCATTTTCAAATCAAACAATTGTTTGTTTGGGCTTTAGAGACTCCCTGAGGCATTTGAAGTCTAACCACTCCACTACTTAAGCATAGGAAACAATGAAATATACTAAAATGTGTGTTTATGTCTGTGCACCTAATATGAAATAAAATTAATGATCTGTTGGAACAAAAGAGGTTAGTAAAAGGACAAAAATTTCTCAAGAGACAGCTTTGTGAAAAGCCATATCAAGCAACAAAAACATTTGAGGAAACAAAAGAAGCCAGACATCACATACAATAGTGCTTCTTAAAGGATTTTTTTTCCTGGACTCCAGTTCTGGCATTACTTATAATAAGAATAAAACTTTTGCTTCCAAGGGGAATCATATTGAGCCCATCCATGCAAAAGAGCTATATACTGAATTGTCTTTAAAGCCAAGTGACTAGAATACTGGCCCTAAGTACCAATATCCACTATCATTATTTTGGCGAATTATTTGAGTTTGTATTCCAACAAAGAAGAGAATGGAGACGTTTAATATTATTTCCAGAAAACTACCTGGGTGTCATGGTGGTGATGGGTATATCTGTATGTGATTGTGTTAATGTTAAAGGAACCTACCTGTAGCGTACCATCAAGATTCAGTTTGTTTTCCTTGCACCTCTATGTAATATCCTTTCCTAATGCTTACTTCTCACACTAATTCCTCCTCCACAAATGATTTAACCCAGATATTTTTAATATCATTTATGGGTTCTGTGTGTATGGTGAAATGCCACCATGGTAGATGGATGTTTTTCCTATATATTATTTCTTTTGCTACATATTAATATACTTTACTTTTTAAATGTTTTGCTATCTTATTACTTGAACAAGTAATTTGTCTTATTCATTATTGGGTGAGCAAATTATAATAAATATATACAATTAACATTGTGTGAACAAAAATATTCTAAAGACACTCCTAATCACTTTGAGAATGAGGTAGAATCACAGAACCATTTTTTATTCAAAAGAAAAACAAAAACAGCACTGGTTTCTGTAGGATATCAATATTGCCTCATAAAATTTTGATTTCTATTGTAGATAACTAAGAAGCCATGTATACATTATGCTGCAGTTTTGCAGAAGTTTTAGAGAGAAGGGGATGGCAAAGGAATTAAAAGACTTTATGTATCTTAAATTAAAAGCAAAATGCAAAAAATGATTCATGACACTATCCTTGCCTTAAGTGACATTTTTTGGTGCAAAAGATTTGGGAATTTGAAAAATTACATGAGGGGAAAAAAGTGAGTGTCCAACTAGCCATGACAGTATCAGAATAATAGGCTTGCAATGATTTTCAGAGAGATTATGGCAGGATTTCATCAAAGGTAATCTCAGGGGGATTCCTCAAGGAAATTAGTCACTGCTAACCAAAGGCTCTGAATAAACAATCCAGAACAGAGACAGGTTGTCTGAAAAGAAAAAAAATGTTTCAGTTGAGCAAACTATGTAGTGATGAATTTGCTGAACTCTGCTGATGAAGCTAGCACAATAGCATAAAGTACAAATGGGCAACTTTTTCTACTACATATGCTAGCTGCATTTAAATGTATAGGAATAGTTTTAAAATGTCATTTTTTTGCATTTCTCTCCCACTGAATAATTATTCCCATTGAAAGCAGCTTTCTGCAAAACAAAACACAAAATCAAGATTTCCCCCCCACACACACTGATTTAAAATGTAAATGCAATTATTTTAATCATTTTAAGTATTCAGTTGTTACACACCACTTCTCTCATAGAGCCAAACTAGACATGACGATAAAGTAAAAAATAACAGTGGGAGTTCATCCATGTTCTTTGGAGGACAAATTTCCCAGCGATCCACAGCAAGAAAAAATTGTTTACTTCTTCCTTACCCACTCTGGAACTGTTGATTTTCAACATTGCTCCACATACAAACACAACTGTTATAATATGCACTTTAAATGAGACTGGCAAATGAAGGAGTAGTTCTGGTTTTCTTTATATTGGCTCTCTATTTTGTAAGCTTTAACTTACAAAATAAGTATAACTATTAAATTGCTTTTAAAAGTCTTATAGCGATTCTTTGCCAATAGCCAATGGTGCAAGAACAGGTTCTTGTTCCTAACTTCATTGTGAACTGATTGGATTTTTCAACTTGTATATTTAAGTGAAGGCACTAATTTAAAATTAAGGATCCAATTCAAAATGTGGTGATATCCGCAGAAAAGCTTCTCTGGTTTCATGGGAGATGAATAAATTTTCCTACCAACCTAAATGTCAGAACTAAGAATTGAAAACAACAAGCATGTCTCAATAGTCTTACCATACTTGGGAGAAAGTCTCCCTGAACAAAAAAGGCTTATATGTAAAGAAACATGGAGGTAATTACCCTGTGAGATTTTGTACCTAATAGCAATTATTTTACCATTCACTGTTTATTCTCCTAACATTATTCACTTACTTTGGCCATTTTAAGTATATTTTTAAAAAATGATTCTAGGTAGCTCTCTTAAATATTTGGTTGCTATAGTTCTGAAGATTCACATTTGCTACATGAGACATTTCTGAGTCATATAAAAAATTAGAATATAATTGCTAATCATAAGTTTTTCTGTAGTATGAAAACCCATCCTCCTTTGTCCTAATGCCCTCTAGATATCTTGGACTACAATTCTTATAATGTTCAGTATGGATTATAGATACTGCAATTAAACAAACTTGCAAAATACTAAATGGAACAAGGATGGTGTATAAAAAAGAGGGTATGCCCAATATGCAAAATACAGAATTAATCATAATAGCTCACCCATGTTTCTGTCATGCCTATATTAGATTGAATGGCACAGATCTTCTGATCCTGGTGACAGGAAGAGTTTCATCTGAAAAAGATTCTCTTTGTTGGTTCTTTTTCCTCCGACACCCCTTTTAAATGTTTATCCTTTCTAGGAAACTGACTGAAAGCCAGAGACAGATTTTCATTTTTAATAACAACTGGGCTTCAAGTTCCCGAGGAGGAAAATGTTCTCCATTGGATACAAGAAGGTCTTGTATCACCCAAATTCTTTACTTATTAAAGAGTAGACCAGATCTTCTTACATGCTCCTCTCTCTTGTAAAGATGCCTCTTTAAATCAGATGAGATTATTACACTGCCTTCATCCTGTGGGAGAGCAATGATAACATACACCACAGAAGTTATGCAAGTTGGAAATCTGATAGTCATTTTGAAGTACAGGATTTCACTATGAAAATCTCATAAAGATACCCCCAAGTCCTAAGTATATTTAGAGTTATCCTAAAGGATAAATCTGGTAAGTGAAGCAATAGACAAAAATGGATGAGATATTGCAGAGGGCTTTTTAAATCAGACCTAGAACAGCAGACTCTCCTTCTGTGAGATAGACAGTATTAATAGAATGTAGAAGCCCATTTTTTCCCTGGTAAATTATTATTTATATTATTTGCTTTTATTATGCCTTTTTATATGTAAAAGTTTTTTCCCTTAGTCTAGCAGAGCAGAAGAAATGTCCTCACCATTTTTCCAAATCCCCCATATTCTCTGCTAGATATTGCCCCCATGCGTTTCCACTCTTATACAGTATCTGCAGGCTTTCTCTTCGTTACTTCCACAATGAGTTGGCTTGTTGTCTTTCTTATTAGAATTTTGAGGCTTCAATACATTTTGGTCTGGAAAATGGCTTTTGAGATGTTTAGACATTTGTTTTTCAAAATGCATGTGACACAGATGTGGTAAACTAGTGTGCTATGAGATGACTAGGCTTTGCCCTATTCCATACCAAGAGTCACCAGAGCAGATGCTGAACTCTAAATAATCATTTAGAATTTTTTTCACTAGGTTTTTCAAAACCTTAGTGAAGGGTTTTTTTAAAGCAAATATTACTCTAGCATCATACACAATGCTCACATTAATCCTAAAACAAGAAACAGAATGTGAGGAGTTACTATAGATTTCCAAGGAAATTTTGGGCTGCCCCAGCCAATGAGGTAATGTGTTGCATTCATTGCATCATTCAGTGTGACTAGCAATGATCATGTTGTTAAACAGCAATACTGTAGTCCTTTGTTGGTTTGCAGCCATAACATGAAGATGACAATTTAGCAGCACAAAATGTTGAATGTACTGTTACGGAACAGAACATGTTCCAGGTTTGTAAACTCCTAATGACATTCTGTCGCCAAGTAGATTATTTCACTTTTCCTAGTATGAAATTCTGGAGGAAGGATTTTCCCAGAATTAGAATCAGAAGAAAATACTTACTCCTTGGTTTTGTACTACAATCCCAGTTGTGGTTGTACTACAGCTGCACATTTTTAACTGGAGGTATTTGCAGGGAGGGGAAGAAAATGAGATGGTATAAAAAAGTAGAGTTCGTTCTTAGAGTAGATGGATTTACCACTGAGAATTAACTAGCTAAAATAATAAGTACTGTTTATTTAGGTCAGTGGTTCTTAACCTTTTCTTCACACACACCCCTTCACCCCTTTAAATACCTTTTGTGGCTATGGACCATGGTCACAGACCCCCAAGACCTGAGATTTAAATCATAACATTTCTTCAAGTCTTTGTGGAGGCCAGGATCCACAGACCACAAGCTGAGAACCACTGATTTAGACCACAGTTGGCTAAAAGAAGTACTATATTAACTACTTAAAGTGTAATGAGTAGTCTATGGGGAAATTATCCTGTAATGTTTGGGGGGGGTGATCCTTCAAGTTTTAAAACCTCTCTCAGAAAAAGAAGGAAAACATAGGAGGAGATTGTGTTTACATGAAGCAGGTGCCCTGCGAAAGGTTATTTCCCTATAAATGCCATTAACTTGATTTAACACCACCTGCTACAAAATATTCTTCTGGATGTGTCCTAATAATTCTTGTGGATAAAGCAAAACATCTCCTTCCAGGTTTCTAGCTAACACTCTTTTCACCCTTGCCTCTTTTGTGGGGACCTACTTGTTTGGGCATCTTAAAGCTGACAAGCAAATCTATGGGTAGGTCACATGCCAGCACACAATCAATCTATCACTCTCTTAAATATACACACAAAGCAATTAAGTCTTCAAACAAGCCCCTGTTGTCATTCCACAAGGAATATATTATAGCTCAATTGCAACATGGAAAGAGGAAATCTTTGAAAAGAGATGCACTATTGGGAAATGTGTATCATTCATCCCATAAGTCCAAAACACTTTTGCACAGTTTCAGTTTTATAGAACTTAAGGATAAGGATAAAAACAAATTTACATCTCTGATCAGCTGCTAATCATAAACAATCCACCTTTTTCTCTCATTATATGAGCTATAATCATTGAAGTAAGGGTCTTGAGAGTGAAAGAATTACCCTAATAGACCAAACATAAAGGTTCTATAAGACTATATTCAGCACGGAGGGAGTTGGGAAGTTCATTGGTTATAGAACCCTATCAAACAAATTGCAATTCAGCGATGAGAAAAGTACGCTTTACTGTTGGGGGGGGGAAACAAATGCATAGGTATAGAATAGATGGTACCCAGCTCAACAATAGTAACTATGAGAAGGATCTAGGAGTCCTAATGAACAACCACTTAAGTATGAGCCAGAGGTGTGCTACAGCTGCCAAAAAGGCAAATGTAGTCCTACGCTGCATCAACAAAGGAATAGTATCTACTTCATGTGAAGCATTGGTACTGCCATATACTGCATTGGTAAGATCACCCTTGAAATACTGCATCCATTTCTGGTCACCGTGAGACAAACAGGATGTTGAGACTCTAGAAAGAATACAGAGAAGAGCTTCAAAGATGATTAGGGATCAAGAGGCTGAAAGATATGATGAACAGTTGCAGGAACTGGGTATGTCTAGTCTAACAAAGAGAAGGACTACAGATGACATGATAGCAATCTTCCAATACTTGTAAGTTTGACACAAAGAGGGGGATAACCTATTCTCCAAAGCATCTGAGGGCAAGACAAGAAGTAGCGAGTGGAAAATCATTAAAGAGAGATCCAACCTAAAACTAAGGAGANNTTTCCTGACAGTGAGAACAATTAATCAGTCAAAATGCTTGCCTTCAGAAGTTGTGGGTGCTCCAACACTGGAGATTTTAGAAGAGATTGGACAGCACTTTGTCCGGAATGATTTAGGGTCTCCTGCTTAGATAGGGGATTGGATGAGAAGACATCCAAGGTCCCTTCCAACATTGTTATTCTGTATTCTGTATATCCTGGAGGCACCATACCTTGTGTTAGTTCTTTTGAGCCATGCAGAAAATTAATTTGGCACACAGTCCTTTTGACTGTGGAAACTAATTACCAATTATATAATTTGTCACCTTCTATTTGCCTCTGTTTTGGATTCTGCTAATGCATATTTTGATTTTTATGCAAGTCTTGTGCTAGGATTTTCCATCTGTACTTCTGCATTTGTATGCACATGGTAGCACAATCTGACTTACATGTATTTCTATATACTATAAGTAAAGTTATTCATTAAGGTAATGAGGGAATGGGGAGATCTTGGCTCTCATCTATTATGCTAACTCTTCTTAGTGCACCATTAAATCTGCATGATGTTTTCCTTTGATGTTGCTTTACTCTTTTGTTGGACTCAGCTCACAGCTGACCAGAGCAACTCCAAAGCTAGTCAGAGGGGAGAGAGAGAGAGAGAGGGAGCACAAACAACATATCAGTCAAGAGAGGATTTTATAGTATAATCTGCTACCACAAGAGTGGCCAGCGTCAGATATTCATTGAAAAGTGATACATAGTATGCATTAAATTGCAATTAAGTCCAATCACAATAAGATATATGACTGGAAATGAGTAATCAAAGTTTTCTTACAGCTGATTGCCAACTTACATATTCTAACTTGAGTTATGCATATTCCAAATTTACTGGGTTTTCATGTTAAAACACAGCAACCGCTTGGTTCTTTAAGACTGAATCCTGTGCACTGTGCTGGTAGAATTTATTTATGGTGTTTATATACACAGGATTGATTTAAGTTAGATAAAATTGTGACATTGTGGATCAGAGTTTTTTTTTAATCCTTCCTTAAAACACTGTTTTATTTGAGGCTGCTTTGGATGCAGCCATTAAGGATTTTTGAATAAAGCATATATATTTTGATTACCCAGGGTAATTTTGTTTAATGATCACACTGGGAATGTTGATTGTTAGCCTCAATGATTGTTTGAGTGCACAGTAATACACTACAGCTAAACCTGAACAAGATGGAATTGATGACCATAGGAAACAAAGCATTCCTAAGGAGGACTCTCGACTTTATATAAATTAAAGGATTTACTTGTCCCTCTTTTTATGAGCCAGAAGCTTCCTAAAGTAGGTCAATTCTATTCTGATCAAATGGCAGCCTTCTGCCCCAACTGAAATTTCCACAATGTTTTCCAGAACAACAAGAAACATAAAATTGCAAAACAGATCGTTGCTGGTTTATGTATGATTTAGGAGTTTGCACATCTAGGTAAGCCTGGAAAATGCCTACCAGACATCGTGAAGTTCTGTTGGTTGTTAGGCAATAACCTGGCTTGCATGTTAAACCAAACTATAATATTGATTGACTGATGTTGGATTAACACCATATGTGCATGCAGTTAATGTTGTTTTTGTATTCCATACTTTACGGCCAAGTATAGCTCAACCTCAGTAAGTGTGAGAGGGATGTAGGAGTGGATTACCACTTATGTATGAGCCAGCAGGGTGTTACAGGTGCCAAAAAAAGCAAAGGATAGTATCAAGATCACATGAAGAGTTAGTACCGCTGTATACCGCACAGGTGAGACAACACTTGGAATATTGCATCCAGTTTTGATTACCTCAATACAAAAAGATGTTGAGACTCTAAGGTCAAACTGGCAGCCTGTGGGCCGGATGCATCTCACACACAGGCCACACCCACCCCAGCTCCGTGAATGGAAAAAATATCAGAAACGTCATGTGATGGCAATGTGACACCACGGGTTTGACATCCATGCTTTAGAAAGAGTGCAGAGAAGAGCAAGAAAGTGATTAGGGGACTGGAGGATAAAACATATGAACAATTGCAGAAAGTATGTCTAGTCGAAGAAGAATTATGTCTAGTCGAAGAAGAGAAGGACTAGGGGTGACTTAATAGCAGACTTCCAGTATGTGAGGGACCACAGAGAGGAGGAGGCCAGCTTATTCTCCAAAGCACCTGAAAGCAAAACAAGAATGGAAAATTATCAAAGAGAGATCCAGCCTAGAGAAATTTCCTGACAGTTACATCCTTTCACCATTCAATTGTCTCAAGAGGTTGTGGATGTGGAGATTTTAAAGAAGAAATTGGACAGCCGTTTGTCCAGAATGGTTTAGAAGACTTCCAAGGTCCCTTCCAACACTATTACTTTTTACTGTTTACCACAATGTGAGAATCCAGCCAACAGTGATTACAGCCACAGATTAGATTATTGTATTCTCTCTGTGGTATTGCCTATAAAGGCCATTGGAAACTACAACTGGCTCAAGATACAGGAGCCTAAGTGCTCATAACACCAGTTTGATAGGCTCTGCGCACTGACTGTCAGTTGGCTTTGGGGTATTTGAAGTCCTGGTTTTACCCTATATAAAACCTTTTATGTTTGGCACCTAGCTACTGGGGCAGGACCATCTATTCTAACTGGAATGTTGGCTTCAATTTTATCATGCATTGTGCTGAATTATATTCTACCCTCCAGAAGTCTTTTACATCTGCTTTATTGATGTTGGAGAAGCAGACAACCTACTATAATATATATTTTATTTTTTTATTTGAGGAGAGAGATGCTTTGAGTCAGTGTTGACTCCCGGCAACTGCTTGCTGCTTTATTGGCAAGTTTTTTCAAGATATTTTGCCATTGCCACCATCCTAAGTCTGAGAGAAAGTGAGTGGCCTAAAGCCACACAGCTAGCTTTGTGCCTAGGATGGGACTACAATTCACAGTCTTCTGGTTTCTAGCCTGGTACTTTAACCACTACACCAAACTGGGTCTCCTTCAGAAGATAACAATGTCTTTATTGGCATACCTATCTAAAGTTAGGCAGTTATAGTTGGGAAGCATATCCAACTGATATCTAAAATGAAGGAGAAACCAAATCCTTCTCAAAACCCTTCACTGTGTTTGTTGTATGGTACAGCAAATTATTTAAAACAGAAGCAAGAAAGTAAAGCAAGATAAGAGCTATCTGAGTGAAAGATACTGAAGTACAATCCTAGTGTGAATTATTGAAGTGGAATCTGGAATGCACACCACATTATTAGGCTTTCTTAAGACTGCATCTGATCAGAAGAACTGAGTTATCTGAGAAGTAATAGAGAAGTTGTTGGCTCAAAGCTTTGTAGTCTCAGCCTGCTGAGGAATAGTGACACCAGAGATGGAGGCGGGGGAGGGGGGGAGAGTAAAGGGAAATCAAGAAAGGAGGAACCTTCATTCAGTGCACAAGCATATTGCATTTCAAAACCAGGCACAAGTCCAAAGTTTAAATACAAACTCACAAAACAATTGTTCAGTAATCGCTAGGGCAATCAAGAGTTGGCCTTTGAAAAAGCCAGGCCAGGATTCCAATAGTAGAGAAGTTAAAGATACAATTCATGAAATAATTGTTCAATTGTTTTTGCTGTAGAACATCTTTTCAAGAAAAGTAACTGAACTGTTGTTTGCATACCCAGTATCTCATAGATCAGGGGTCTCCAACCTTGGCAACTTTAAGCCTGGCGAACTTCAACTCCCAGAATTCNGACATTTTGAGAAACACGTACAATGTTATAACTGGGTCTGTAGCCAGTTTGGTCTAGTGATTAAAGCACCAGGCTAGAAACCTGGATGACTCTCCTGATGTTCTAGTGCTGGCATGAAAGCCAGCTTGGGAGACTTTGGACCAGTCGCTCTCTCTCAGCCCAAGCCACCTCACAGGGTTGTTGTGCAAACATAGGAGGGAAGAATATTAGATATGTTTGCCACCTTGAGTTACTTATAAAGATAATAAGGGTGGATTTTAAAAAGTGACTGAGCTGATACAGGTAGTCCTTGTCTTACAGCCATTTGTTTAGTGACTATTCGAAGTTACAATGGCACTGAAAAATGTGACTTATGACCATTTCACACTTATGACCATTGCGGCCTCCCTGTGGTCATGTGATCAAAATTTGGACACTTGGCAACTGGTTCATATTTNTTTTGCAATCTTCTGACAAATAAAGTTAATGGGGAAATCAGATTCACTTTACAACCATGTCACTAACTTAAGAACTGCAGTGATTCATTTAACAACTG
>AZIM01000697.1:313057-326162 GCA_000516915.1 Ophiophagus hannah | reverse complement strand
CCTGCTGAATACCACCTCTGTATATAATGCTCCTTCTACCCATTTTCTCCCAACAATAATTCTATATGCAGGTTGGTTTGAGAGACAGTAATTTACTCCAAGTCACCTAGTGAATTTATATGAGGTACATATATTAGAGTCTAGGAATCTCTATTCCTAGTCTAATACTTTAACACCAGTTGTTCTTATTTCTGAGTTTTGTTCCTTATACTGCACTGGTTGTTAGTGTTTTGATGTATACCACCTACACTGAAGACCTGGTTCTGCCAGCGGGCCTGGGGAACCCAGAGCAGGATGGAGCCCATCAAATGGCTCGTGTGATCTGCTGTCATCAGGGCAGTTGGGGGTGATTCTTTTCTTTTCTTTTTCAGATTTTGTTCTATTGTACTTTATTAATTTATTTCTTTTTATTACTTTTTGTTTTTTATTTTAAATATGGTTTTACATTTTGTAAGCCGCCTTGAGTCACCATGGACGAATAGGCGACAATATAAATTTATATTTTCCTTAGGGACTTTTTTTTTAAATAGGCATAGAATCATCAGATTCATTCCTACACAGAGAACAATTTGAATTGTATGAACTACTTATGTAATTAGAACCAGCTGTGAAATCCAGATTCATTTTATTTTAATAAATTGCTATTTTTTCATATTAAATAATCAGCCATACTTTTGCAATATGTAAAATTAGGGTTAGGGGAGGCCTGCATGTGTCTGAATTTCATTTTTGAAGGTATTTTTTATTGATTAAAGCAGTGCGATCACGTGTTGCAGAATCTGACTGAGCTATAGCGTAGTAAGAGCATCCATCAATTTATCTCCTCCTAGCAAACTGAGGGAATCCCACAATTTAGACAAGGGAGGATAAATATATGAAAGCCGTTTACTCGTACGGCCGAAATCTNGATANATATATAAAAGCCGTTTACTCGTACGGCCGAAATCTGCGATTCGTTGGCCACCTGGGACAAAGCTGAGTGCAAATAAAATCCCTATTTATTCATAGTCTTATTGCCGTCTAGCGGGACATGAATCAATTACAGCGGTACCAGCCTTAAGAAAGCGCCGCACCGCCCACAGATCCACCACGTTGTACGCCAACCGGCGGAAGCCTATCTATTTTCATGTCCTATCCAATCAGAGACGGCAACGTTAAAGAAGGAGCCAATCAAATCGAACGAGCTGCTGCGGTTGGTGGCGGTTAGTATTTGAACGCAGACGGTGGAGGAAGTGACCGTGCAGGCTTGGGGAATTTGTTGGATACGTTCCGGTTGCGGCGAATGAACGTCTGGAAGCTCTGTCCTGGGTTGTGTTGGACCAAAACAGGTGAAGGAGAGATGCGGGTGTTTGCCCGTGTGTTATAATGGTGGGATTTCCGCGGGGAGGGGACGGATGGACAGAGAATTAAAATTATTTCTCTCCGCTCCGTGGAGTATTCGCTGCTTTATTTACGCAGTTAGGTTCTTGGAAAGAAATATTGAATTAATTGCAGCAGTAATTCACAGGAGCACGTGAAGCCGGACAAGCTAAAACCATTTTAGACCATTATACCAGCGCTCTTTTAATCCTTGTGTAAAGTTACAACATGCATAAATACAACTTATGTAAAGTTATTTTATTTTTTTAAAAAAACCAAAACCATGGAGTTGTCTCCCAAAGAGGAATCATTTGTAAATATGATGTCAGGATTTCTGGTGTAATTAGAGTTACAAAGCCCTGAGCAGGCTATCTTTCACTCCCCCGTTTGTTTTTACACATGTTACCATTGCCCATCTTTCAGCACTTACCTGTGGATTTGTCTGTATATTATTGAATAGGCCAACACAAATTACCATGGCTTCGGATGGGAATGAATGGGAATTGAGCAAAGAAAATGTGCAGCCTCTGAGGCAGGGGCGAATAATGACTACTTTGCAAGGAGTTTTGGCTCAGCAAGATGTTTCTACTCACACAGTTACTCAGCAGCAAAAGAGGTG
This sequence comes from Ophiophagus hannah, assembly GCA_000516915.1. NCBI lineage: Eukaryota > Metazoa > Chordata > Lepidosauria > Squamata > Elapidae > Ophiophagus > Ophiophagus hannah. The sequence goes on along the minus strand of AZIM01000697.1, from coordinate 324,184 downwards.
AGTGTGACACACTGTCATTTATCTCATTACTGTATGCATCTCATTTACAATTCTTGCTTTAAAATAAGGCATGGTTTTATTTTACATACAAATAGGATAGCTGGGTATTGAATATGGTTCCTGCTGTGAATATATATTTCATGATTAAACAATTCTGGACATATATATGCTCCCTAATAGGTTTGTTTTTCTCTGATTGTCTTGAAAGTTTAAATTGGATGTAATTTCAAAATAATTTTTAAGCATGTATAGCTATACTTTTCATTTACCATTACTGTATTCTTGGTAGGAATTTTCCAGTTTATAGCATGTTCCCTAAAAATCTAAATTTTGCATGCTATTTTAATTTGAAAATAAATTTTCTAGCTCTTTAGACATTTATTTATCTATTATCTAGACAGCAGCTTACAATAAACCAACACAGCACTATTAGAAAACTCAACAGTTAAACAATATGTAATGTAAAAGTCATACATTTAATTATCATTTCAGGGCATTTGAATCTGAAATTCGCTTTTACTGTGGAAATGATCCATTGGACATCTGGGACAGGTATGCTTAACTTTTGTAAGTGAAACATGAAAAAACATAATTTTCAAGTCTAGTTATTCTTTTTCTCCTTCTGTGTATAATTATTTTTAATATCACTAGGTATATCAAATGGACAGAACAGACCTTTCCTCAAGGAGGTAAAGAGGGCAATCTTTCTGCTGTTTTAGAGAGAGCTATTCAAGCTTTGAATGAACAGCAGAGATATTACCAAGATCCCCGTTATCTTAGCCTCTGGCTTAAATTTGTGAGTAATATTATATTATTTTGTGCACAGTTCATTGGCAAACTTTATTTAGATATACCTTGTCATGTGTTATGAATAACAATATTTTCAAACAACACATTCTTTATGGGAATTGTCCCCATTTATGTGTTCATAGAGCAGCAGAACTACACTAATTTGTAATGTGTTGAAGTCTCTGAATAATTCACCTAATCATGCTTAATCTTCTCCCCTTAACAAAATCACAGCATTATAACAACAGTTTTAGAAGACCAGACTAAATTTAAACTGAAAATATGTATACATACCTTAATAGGTTTTCTTTTTAATCAAAAGACCACAGACCATTGGATCAGTGCTTTCCCAGTCCATTTCTCAGTAGATCACCAACATAATATTGTTTTGTCCCAAAGTAAGCCTGATGCCTGACTAGAATTGATTTTGCTATATGACTTTTATTCAAGCATGTCCGAAATAGGTTAACAATCTGCTAAATGAGTTTACCCAGAGAGGAGATGTATTAAAGTGGATTACAATTTACAAATTACAAATTTACTATTTTGTATTGTCTATTACAAAATAGACAATAAATTTATAAGTCCTGGATGTAGTCAGAAATACCACCCCTCTTAGATGTAATAAGCATAAAAGGAAAGGTAATCAATCACATTCCCCAAGTAACTTGACACATAATTGATGCTTAGTGTCACAATATTAGTTGCATAAAATGGATAGCATGGTTAGACAAATAATTAGAATGAAGTAAGAAAAAAATGATTACTTGGTCTGAGTAATAGAGAGTAAGTTTTTAAAGAACAGAAATACCTTTGATAGATAATATTTCAAGGCAACTAAAATGGACCCCATGTCTATACTTACCACTTAATAATTCATTTGTTCATCTGTTTCAATCCTTGTAAACTGAGAGAACACAAGCAGGATGCTGAAATGCATGGTAATGCATCTACTACCATGGAATCCAAGCCCCAAAATAAAAATAAATCTAGGGCCCAGAAAGCTCAAATTTAGAGATTTTAAAGAAAAAATAATAATTTTTGGCTACTAATTAAGACAGGGAATCTGTTGCACTTCAGGAAGAAAGTGTACAAAAGAGAAATATGCTTTAAGTATGAAACAAACCATGTTCAGAAAATTGTGCCAAACCATAATTCAGCAGAATCAAAACTCATAATTTTGGTGTACTGGGTTTCAGCCAAAACAAAATTGGAGGGGTGTGTGGCCTGAGTAAAGCAAAGTGGGGAAAAGTCGCTCCTCAATTCCATCCTCTGTATGCCCTCCACTGTTTTATATCAGCCATCAATGTCACAGCACGGCATCTACCATCAACGCACTGATCTCTGATTTTCCAAGCCCCTTCTTCCTACATGTTCCTTAGCCAAATAAATCACCTAGCTTTGTTTCCTGCTCCTGCCCATTACCATCTGAAACCACTTTTCACAGGTTTTGGTCACATCTATTACAAAACATCTTTCTATGTAGTTTTCTGAATTATTGTAACCTATTTTATCTGAGGATATAAGGGCTAGTAGAGTTGTATGGAGTTTCAGGTTACTGAATTCCGAGTTCCTCTTTGAAAAATAGTTTATAATATGAACCCTTTTTTTTCCTTGTCTGTTTTTCAGGGGAACTGTTGCAGTGAACCTTTGGATCTTTATAGCTACCTGCATAGCCAGGCGATAGGCACTTCACTAGCACAACTCTACATTACTTGGGCAGAAGAACTGGAGGCAAGAGGGAATTACAAGAAAGCTGATACTATATTCCAGGAAGGGATCCTTTGTAAAGCAGAGCCTTTGGATAAATTATTGTCCCACCACAGGTAATTGATGAAAATTGAGAGATGATTGCTTGACTTTACAGAAAATTAATTGAACACAGTTTTTCTTAGCCCATTGCAATAGTTAATTGGTAATGTATGTATAATCTATCTTGCATGTAACCTGCAACTGCATAATCAACCTCTCTTCCTCCCCTCCAAAACTCTGACCCAATCTAAGCATACAGTAGCCATTGTATGCCCCTGATGAAGTGAGCTGCAGCTCACAAAGTTTCTGCATTTTAATAATTTGGTTGAACAAAATGCTATCAGACTTTGGATAGGAATGATAATTGCATGGCTGCACTGGGAAGGATTTAGCAGAGTTACTTCGCAAAAACAAAATAAAAAAACCCCTCCTTGCATAGATTATTTTGGATTCAGACACTGTGCTTCATTAGGAAGCAAAAAGGCAGGTATGATAGCTGAAGTCTTGCTATTTCTGTTTGTAGGGAGTTCCAAGCCCGTGTGTCTCGGCAGGTTTTGGAAGAGTTAGAAAATGATTGTGATGTTGAGGAGCAGTTGGACAGTACTGTTTCTGAACCACAGAGAACCACACTGGCAGAACTGAAGGGGAGAGGAAAGAAAATCATAAAAGCCCCAATTAACCGTGTAGGAAATGCTGTAAAAGGTAAGTTGTTATTATGCTATTTTAAGTTACAAAGTATTTATGAAACATAGATACTTAATTATGTAATGATGTGTTGTAGTCCCAAGCCAAGGACAGAGATTCCAATACCCAGCATCTCAGCAAGCATCAGTTCGTCCCACTTTTTCTGTGTTTGATGAAAACAAAGTTGCAGATTCTTCATCTGATCTTCCAGTACTTACACCACAGCCTTGGGTTGCCCCTCCGCCCACAAAATCAAAGGAGAATGAATTGAAAGCAGGTCCTTGGACCACAGGCAGGGTAAGAGACAGAAAATCTGCTTAATGCTGTTGAAATACATATCGTGTGTCAATATAAAACAATTTGATGTATTCTTCAGGGGAAAAAACAAGAGTTCATTGTTATCTTAGCACTGTCTTTAGATAGGTTTCTTCTAAGTCTTCTCCCCTTAAATACATTTAGGCTCCACAAATTTTCAAGGTATTATGAATGTTTTCTGCTTATGTTACATTTTCATTACTTTGCAAATGTGACATAAGGACATTTTTGCTTTGCTTACAGCAACTGTCTATTAATTGGACTATAGCTAAAATATCTGCAAATCAAACATAGTCCATCAATTGATGTATTAAGATAAAAATGGTTTTCTTTTGTTTTAGCGTCCTCGAACCAATACGGATTTCAGTGTCATAGCTTCTGCTGCAACTCCCAGTTTTACTCCATATGTTGAAGAGACTGCCCAGCAGCAGGCCATGTAAGATTTCAGCCTTAGACTATTAAATAACTGAATAAGGGAAAAAAGTACTCTTAAAAATCTGCTCTACTGGATTCTGCTATTCTGTCATCTTACGCAAGAAATCAGAGAATAAAGTAATCTATATGGGAGCTGTCTTCCTTTGAGAACACTATATTATTTGGTGCAATCCCAAAGAACAACAATAGTCTTCCAATTTCTAGGTCAAAGGATAAATTGCCTAGATATTTTAATACTTTTTCTTCCAGCCTCCAAGAAAGAAGCTTAAAAAACCAGTGAATGTAATTTTGCCCTGAAACAATTAGGAATAGAGCAATTTGCAGTAAATATTTACTTACCCTTACTTATCTTATGAGATGTAACTGACTCCTTCAGTAGCGAGCTGTTACCATTTGTACATGTCTTTTTGATGGAACTGCTTGTAAAGAATGGACAATTTAAGAAACATTTTAGAGGGTTAGTTTTGTTCCTAGCTATTCTACTGCATTAATATCCTTTCTGATTGTTAGTACTGTCTAGAATTACTGTTGTATATTTATCTGGATATATTGTTTGCTGAATAAAGTCCTCATCTGGGAAAGGATGCAAATGATTGTGTTAGGATACTATATAAATAATATTGTTTGAAGTTTTAATTGCTTGCAAAATCAGTAATTGTAAATAGCAAAACTGGGAAATTTGGCCTGTTATTGTACCCATAATATAAAGTCAGTTGGGTGCCCTGAATGTTTTTATTGGCAAATATAGAATATCAATATAGAACATCAATAACTACCTCATTACAAGCTGAGGAATAGATGGAGAAATTCAGCCCTAAAAAGTGTGAGCACCTCTTCTGTGGAAGACATTGGAATAGTTGCAGAAAGTTCCCTCTGTACAAACTACAATTAATGGTGGTTTTATGTGGACAAAAAACTTCATTTCAGAGGAAATGCAAAATCAGGCCTTTTTAAAACCAAGGCCTTCCACGTTCTCTTGTGAAGCATCAGCTTATGCCAACTTCATTTTTTTTTTCACATGTGTTTTCTTTACTTTTGGAATAAATGGGAGAGATTTTTTTTAACTCCAAACTTAATGATAATTGGGATTATGGTGAAGTTAAGTTTGCTCAGATTTGAGCATTTGTAATTTCCCTTAAGGATTTTTGTAACAATTGTTTTTCATTAGAGACTGAGGGTTTTTTTATGTACCTTTTCTTTTATGACAAATGAGTCTTCCTAATTCCTTGATTATTTGTACTTGGTCCATCCTCTCTTTGTTCCATGTTTCTTTCAGGACTCCTCATAAAATAGAGTCCAGCATTAACTGTGTATTAAGTGCCCGAAAACCTGGAAAAGAGGAGGATCCACTACATCGTGTGCAAATCCATCATCAAGATGGTCAGGAAAAGAAAGAACAGCCCATGTATTGTAAAGAGAGAGTCTATGCTGGAGTAGAGGAGTTCTCCTTCGAAGAGATCAGAGATGAAATCTACAGAAAAAAGAGAAGGGAAGGTATTAGATCCAAAACTACAAAGTAACTTTCAGAATTGCTAAATGTCAGTATTTTAAAAGTTATGGGGGGAATACCCTTATAATTTCTAAAGGTTGCTATATTTAGCATCATATGGTTGAAAGAGGTTTGAAAAGCACCTTTGGATTAAATGCCATGCATTTTTTTAAAGCTACTCTTTCCACACCCCACAGTAGAGGTTTTTCTTAAACTGGGATAAGAATGCTGCAATTTTAATTTTGTAATGAGCCCTTAAATATCAGTGGCAAGACATGCCTTAATGTGCCCAAGTCATCTTTTTCTAAACGAAAAGTAATGGAAGATTGTACAAATATATAAAAACCATTTTCCTTTTATTCCAGAATATTTGTGCTCATTTGCAAATCCTTTTATGTATTGATTCTACACAACAATTTTCTGGCATAGGAGTCATATGTTTATTTTAATTATGCTTTAGAATGGGGTTACACACAGTGCTGCCATTATAAATGGCAGCCTGGTTCTAAGTTTCACTTTTAAAGATCTAGAGAATGTTGGTGTTATGATGCTGAGTAGCTGGAGTTATATATTACATAGGAGTTTAAGCCATTTTTAATGCAATCTCTGTAGCATTTTGCTACAGCTTTTTGCTATGAAGATTATATCTTGTTTTTCTTTCATATAAAAGAATTGCAGGCTTTAGCACAAAAAAAAGCTGAGTTGCAGAGAAAGATTGAAGAAATGGAAAAAGTGGTGAGAAAGCAGCAAGAAAATAAGCAGAAATCAAGCATACAGGTAATCTGTTTTGGCTTTACATACACTTATTATTTAACTTCTATGCAATTGCATTATACTTGATGCATGTTGTCAAATTTTTATTGCTTATTCAATGATCATAGCAACAAGTGGAACAAGAGACTGCAGCCATATCTTCTGCTGCGTCGAAGGATTTAAAATTGTCTCCAGCTGAACAGCAACATGTTTTAGATACTGAAGCAGTTGCTGAAGGATTTCTTCCAGAGTGTATTTCTGTGAAAAGGTAATGGGAAGATTGTTTTGCTGGAGGGAGGGAGGAAGAAAGAGAGACAGATCTTTTTTTATAAAAAGCACCAATAATTCAAAATTCTATGCCTGGAACAAGCGATTACTCCCACACATACATTTAAATAAGTATTAGTAGATCTATTTATTAACCTTTCTGTTTTACATCCTGTCACCTTAAAGCAATTTTGAGCTGGCTGAAAGTAATCAGTGCAAGAATTCAAACTCCAGTGGTAAGTTATATCTATAGTTGTTTTTTTTTTGAGTTCAACAATAAATCAAACAAAAGGGAAGATGGGAAGTATTTTTATATGAATCTCCTACCTATTGGTAGAATGAGTTTGTTTTTTCTTTTTTGAGAGCATGAAAATAATCAAATCGCAACATAAACTTCCTTCATTAGCTTACTTTGCAGAGAGTGAAATTCTTCAGTTCTAGTGAGGGACATACTGCTTCTATCCTAGCCATTATACAGCCATTCACCTAGTTTACCATTATGTAAGCCAAATTTAATCATGCAGCATCTCAGATTATATTTGTAAGTTTATACAAATGTATAATGTTATAGTGTTGATGGGAAAGCATTTGACCATTTTTCGTTTTATGGACAATTCTGTTCCCTCTTTCCCCTCTTCCTATGTTCCTTTATAAAGAGGCTGAATCTGGAAAACTTGGGTGGATGCTTTGATTACCTGAAAAGGGATTTGACCATCTTTGTGTCTCTAATCTGCTTGAAAACTGTTACTGTACATTTATCTGACTATCTTTGAGGAAAATGAACACAAAAGACTAGAACAAAGTACAAACAGCAGCATTTGGCAGCTGCTGAAAGATTTCTTTAAAGCCTATGGAGATTGAGAAAATGGCAGAAAAACTCATCTATTGCATAATGACATTGTTAAGGACTTTTAGTGGAAAAGTCAGATAACAGTTTGTGGTATGCTATTTTTTATTTTCTAAAAATAAAATGATGGGAAATGCTGTGTTCTTCCAAAATTTCTGTTTCCATTTTGGAGGAAGGAATTGAGACTAGGAATGACTACTGTAATTATATCTCATTCTACCTATGAGAGAAATTTACATACAGGCAATTCTCATGCAGCAACCATTTGAAATTAAAACAGTGAAAAGTTTTATAACCAATTATTGCATTATAGCCATCACAGCATCCTATGATTTCATAATTGTGATTTGCATGCTTTGTGACCTGCGTGTATTGCAATGCTCCTTGTCATATGATCATTTGTGTGTTTCGCGTTCACTTGTGGCAAGCAATGTCATTGGAGAATGTGGACAAATGAAAATAAAATCATATGCTGGAGTCATATGATTGCTTGCATTGCAACTGCACTGTTTCATTTAACAATTGAAGGGGAAGTAAGATTGAAGTCTGTTGTATCTGTGTGATTTTCTGCTTAGTAACCAAACTTCCTGTCACAATTGTGCTTGCTAAGTGAGGATTACCTATAGTGCCTTACTTCCAATATAGTTTCTTCATAACAGTTAGATAGGTTAGACTGAGACTGTTATGGTGTTTAAGCACATGAACTTGAGTAAGAGTGGAGATTTGAGCCTATTCAGATATAAACTGAATCTCTGTATTAATTTGTTCTGCTGGAAGACTGACAATTGCTAACAATTATAATTGACAAGAGTTGTGTAGAATTTTTTTTAAGTGAGATGTAATTCTCTTCATTATAATAATGCAATCTGCTTGTGAGCTGATGCCAGTTTCAGAAAAAAAATGATAAAGACAATGAATGTAGAGATAGGATTTTAAAGTGTTCTTGACAATTATATTGTTAATGTACTCAGCCTCTGGAAAATATTAATCTGGCCACCATAAAACTCAACAACTTACCTTTCAGATGCTGAGATCTGTCCAGCTGTGAATTCTATGCCTTTCTCTATTTTTGATGAGTCGTCTGCTCTAGAAAGTAAAACAGCCAGGTAAATATAAACTTTTAAAATATTAATAAATGGTATATTTCAGCATGTTGCAAGTCCAGTATTTTAAATAAGATTCTAGAATTCAATAAATTTTCAGTGTCATCAAAATATGCATTTGTTTTATCTTTTAGTTTTTCACTTGGCCTTTCACTGGTACATGGTAGACATTCCCTTGCAGTCCGCAAACTTTCAGAGAGTGTGACTGCTAAGGAAAACATACCTCCTGGGAATTCTGTAAGTGTTCATAGTTTGTATGATGTATATTATGAATATATTTTGCTCTAAAAACCCATTATATACTTCCTGCGTCTAAAATACTATTATCAAAGATATGTTTGCATGCATAGCAGACTGCAGCCAACAAATTTCTACCACCTTACATATGTGAATGTACATATTTAAAAATACATGGGTCTAAGGTCAGCTGCCTGAGCTGGATCTGTAACCCACTCCTATCTGTTTAACAACTCTCATGATTTCCAGTTTAAGTTTCATCTACATATAAAAGCTTCATTTCAAGCTTGAAAAATAATATATGTGCTTTTGATTAAGGCTACATTCCACTTATGGTAATTTACCAAAAATTATATACTGGCAACTTGTCAAATGTAGTGCACGATGGGTTACTTACTATGACCTTTCCCCACCCATACAATTTTGCATCTTTCAGGAATAGATCACTATTACCAGAAATGTGATTCATTAGTTCAAGTTTTTGGAATCACTCTAAAAGCTGCTTGAGATTAAGCCAAGTGCAAATCCTTTTCATAGGTTTTCTGCACAGCCCCAAGATAAAGTTCTTTATTAGTAGGTGATGCCTTTGTCTATCTACACATATGTACATGCAAATGTTAGCAAATTTATAGCATTTTCATTTAATTGACTCTGAGCAATCTCTGTATCTATCTGTCTATTTATTGATGTCTGTCTGTCTATATGAATAAAATATGAATTGCTGATCAGTTTACCCTATACATCAGTATATTTCAGAAAATAGCATGGCACAAAATAAAATGTAAGCATAATTTAGATATAATCTAATAAGCAGGAAAATAAATTTGCCAGCTATCATAATAGGTAGTTTTAAAGACCCAAAACTCACTGTTCTTTAACAACTTACTCATTTTTGGTTAAAGTTATTTAGAATTGTTCAACATAACTAACAAAATCTATGTGTTTGGGATTGAGCTTTGGAAAAATTATATGTAAAAGTTTCAATTGCTGCTGAAATAGTTTAGGAGATAGTGTAAATGTATTTTAATAGAATTCCAAACCAATTATTTTATGTTGCAAAGCCTATCTGAATAACAGAATCTCTTCTCAGAGGTAGTCATGCTGTGATCTCTTCTGCATTTTTCTGTAGGATGAATTTCAAGGAATTGAACCCTTGAGTGAAGATCCAATTGTCACAGGCTTATATGAGAACAAAACTCTTTGTCCTAATCCTGAAGACACATGTGATTTTGTTAGGGCTGCCCATCTAGTGTCAACACCTTTCCATGGAATAACAGAACAGAGAAATCAGCTGGGTGACAAACTAGAGCAAGAATGTCTGGAGTCTAAGACTATACCTCTGAATCAACAAACAGTTGTTTGTGAAGAACAGTATGAGGAGTCCATTTATGTGAAAAAACTAAGGTAACTCAGTTGGGAGGTCAACACTTTTTGAATGTTTATATAGGATTGAACATATAGCAGTCTTGGCTGCATATATTATGGTTATATAATTTACAGAATTTCACAATGTTCCTCAGATTGCTTATCTGTTATTCTGCTATACAATTAGAAATAAATTCTACTTGCTGATGAGAATATCAGTAAAATTATATATCAACACTGCATCTAAGAATTTCTGTTATGTAAAATTCTGTGTAAACTTGAGGCCTGCACCTTGCCCTCATCATAAGTAGAATTTCAGGACAAAATTATATTTGAATGCTGCTACTAATAATAATTCATGGATTGTGTTTAAAAAATGCATTAAACACTTTTCTCCCATTATTTTTAATATCTACATGTGAAACTGCTGGGAAAGGTTATATGCAGCTCTGGAGTAAAGTGGCACCAGTACATTAATGATATTCAGCTCTACTACCACTTACCTTCTAACTGCAAGGAGGTTCAGAAAAAAATATCCACTTTAAATATGTGCTCTTTGGAGTTGTTGGCAGCTTGAATAAATGTGAAGGATGTAAATCTGATACAGTTGTTTTCCAATTATGTGCAGTCCAATTTTGGAGGCAAGCCAGGAAGATACCAGATCTTCGGCATCATCAAGTTCCCCAACACAAATCTCTACTGTTAAATTGGAACAAATTCCAGAGAAACTGGAATTGATTCATACTACTGATGAAATCACCAATGATGTTGAAAATGTCTCTGGTGAGTCTGCAACTGACAACTTACTTTCTTATTCCAAAATATATGCCTAATATAAATTTGTAACTGTGTTCTACAAACTAGTTAGCAAAAGTAGTTAGTTAATATTTCTTTAAGTGAGGGAATTGTGCTACTGGCCTTGGAAGAAGAAGTGGTACAGCCTCTCAGTAACCTCCTGGTGTTCATTCAGTCTCCAGTCTTCATTTTTTATGAACAGTTGCTACATGTAATTCATTAATAAGACAGTCTGTCCTGGCCTCTTTTTACAGAGGCACAGTTGAGAGCATTTTAACAAACTGCATCACTGTTTG
>AZIM01000697.1:261445-272549 GCA_000516915.1 Ophiophagus hannah | reverse complement strand
AAAAAAAAAAAAGCATGCTTGAGCCATGGTTATGTGCAAGTGATGAAGGGCCCCAAGACCAGTCCCTCCTCTCTCTTAACAGATCCAAACATATAAGCAAGATGCAAATGGAAGAGCGAATTTAATCAGCTGGTCGCTTTAACATTCTAACACTTTATACTATATATGTACTCAAAGGCCAAATTCCAATTTAAAATGTATTACTTTAATAATAAGCCTTGGTGGCAGTAGTTAGAATGCAGTATTGCAGACTAACTTTGCTATCTGTCAGCAGTTTGATTCTGACAGGTTCAAGGTTGACTCAGCCTTTCATCCTTCCAAGGTCGGTAAAATGAGGACCCAGATTGTTGGAGGCAAGTTGCTGACTCTGTAAATAGAACAATAGAAACTAATGCAAACTTAAAAAAACAACCAGAAAAAAATAGAACATGTAGAAAAGAAAAAAAGAAAAACAGAAAACAGAGAAAAATCAAAACTATAGTAGAGAAAAAGAATATATAAAGAAATAACTCCCTATTTATCACAATAAGTATAAACAATTTTAGTAACTTAACACTTTCACTTAAAATACAACAAATGTCTCTTTTTCCCATATCCCATCTCTTATCTATAAACAAATCCTTAAAATTTCAGTCCTTTTCTCAGCAGAAATCCATAAAGGGTTACCAGAGATAATACCACCTCTATTTTAACCTTGATTAAATAAATAATAAATAAAATTCTACAAAGGTTTACCAAATCTTTTTTGTAAATTCAATTTGGGAAAATTATTTAGGTACATTTTGGTTTGTTATTTGTATCATCCTTTTAATTATTAAAATATCAGCTGGTTTCTTTTGTATGCCTAGTGTAAAATCTTTTTCCATATTTCTTGTAGCATGTACTTTCAAATCAGTTTCAATCTTGTCAAGTGAAATATATTCCTTTTCCATAACATCTTTTAAACACAGACTGCCTATAGAGGCTTAAAATTAATTCCTGGGTCATTGTTCAAAAATATCCTTCAATATGTCTAATGCTTAAATATTTTGCTTCATTTTATATTTGTAAGTCAAATTTGACAATTCTTCTCCTTTAAGAATCTTTAGATTCTTTTAGTTCCCTCTATTGTCCAATTTTTAAAGTCTTATCTTATTTTTTAAGCAGTTCAAAACAAGGAGCCATAGTGGCACAATAGTTATAGAAGGCAGGCTGCCCAAAGCCTGGAGTATAATATTGCAGGCTGCCCAAAGCCTGGAGTTTGATCCTGACCGAAGGTTGCTTCAGGTCAGTAAAATGAGGTCAGAAAAATGAGGACCAGATTGTTGGGGACAACATGTTGATTCTGTAAATCGTTCAGAGAGTACTGTCAAGAACTATGAAGTCGCATATGAGCCTAAGTGCTATTGCTCTTTTCCCATGGGAAGGGGTTTTTTAAAAAAATAATTCCAAAATTTTATTTTAGATTTATTTGGATCCTGTAACTTTCTAAAACCCAAGTTATAAACTTTTGCTGTTTATTAAAAAGTTTTTAACTCCTTAAACCTATATTTAAAACATCTTTCACTAAAGTTTGATGAAAACTCACCAGTGTCGTAGAATACCTTGATCCGAAAGTTCCTAATAGTGGAAAAGCAGCTAACAAGCAATTTCCAAAAGTGAGTAAGAAATAAATATGCAAACCTAATGTCCTTTCAAAGGTGCAATTTGAGCAAGGTGCTATTCCCCCATCTCTCAGAGCTCTAAACCCACTGAAAACTCCTCTCTTGTAGTCTCCTTTTAAGAAGCAACTGTCTGGAGCACTTGTGGATGATCTCAAGTCCTCTTCTTGTCTAGAGAAGAATAATCAAAGAGCTGGACTATTCATCTCATTTTTCACAGCTGCTTTCCTTTTCAGTCCACCATTTCGTCCCTGTCCCCATATTTTTAACTTTTGATGGAATACACATCATTTTATTTTGGACTTCACACCAAGACTGTGCACAATATTTGTGGTCTCCAAAGCAATCCAGATAGTTGATGGAATTTACATGATTTGCATCAGTTATATAAACTGAATTTTTGATCCATATTCATACCTATATATATGTAGAAAAATAATTAACATAAATATGTAATAAAATTATGTAACTGACATAAATTACTTCAATAATGTAAGTCCAGATTTAGTGGACAATTGGATTTAGGGGATAACCTTTTCCTTCAAACCAGCTGAGGTTTTTCTATATCGGAAAATTAGTACTATAAAAACATGGCACTATGAAAAAAGGCTACTGTCATATTTTGGAATATTCCTTGCAGTCTCCATTTGCAAAGAAAGTCTGAGGAAAGTTATAAGAAGAAAAATAACTCTGCACACTAAGAGATGGATTATACAAGTTGGAACAATGCAGTGAATGACTTGTTTTTGTGCTAATTCAACACCCAATTGCCTATTTATTTTAGCAACACACTGAAAGATAATATAGAACTGGCTTTTGACCAAGATGGGACAATATTAGAAACAGAAAACATTGCCAAATATTTGGATAACTTTGACTGCAAGTCTTGGAACTGTTTTCTGCCCCTCCTCTGTTTTACCTAAATTAGGACATAGAAAAAAAAAGTATATGGCATTCTGTGGTTTTCTTGAAAGCTTTTCTAATAGAAACTTTTTCAACATTTTTCTCTGAAGGGCTATTCTATTCTTATACCTCACTTACAAGTTTTGACAATTTTCTCCAGAATCCATTTCTATAGAAGGAAGTCACTGAAGATTTACACTGTAATGTTTCTATGGAGAAAAAAAAAACCCAAGAAAACTGTACCACAAGGAGAGAGAATAGCAAATGTTCTGAATGGTCAATCAGCATAGCTTTGCTTATGAGTTAAGACCCAACCTACCGCCCGCTCATCATTCAGAATCATTTGTTTCTAAGGTATGTCTGCTGGGTTAACACATTTTGAGAATCTGTGGTTTCTATCTGCACTAGAAATCACTGCTCCCACCTTACCATACCATGTGTTGCTGTGAGGAACAGTGCAATGTTTGTGCAGTAACTATTTAATTGGCAAGGCAGAAGGTGAATAGCATCCAAAAACATTGGAGCAGGGAACACGAGAAACATGAAACAAGGAAAAGTTGAATGTTGAAGCGGAAATGGAAGATACTATGTTGAATGTTTTAGGAATAAGCAAACGTGAGGGGATGAAAGAGCCATCCACTGGTTTGAGAATCAGTTTGGTCTAGTGGTTATGGCACCAGTTTAGAAGCCAGACTCTGGATTTTAGTCCCACCTTAGGCATGAAAGCCTGACCACGTACTCTCAGCCCGTAACATCAGGCTTGGGTAACAAGCTGTTTGTGTAACAAGCTATTACAACCAATGTATCAACACTTAGTTGATAAAAAAAAGCAGAACTTGCTCTTGCAAATAGAATCATTAGGAAGAAAAAAAAGTGGATGAAATGATCAGTTTAAATCAGATAAGTGTGATATAATGGTTAATAAACTGAACTAGGGCTGGGAAAACTTACTGATTAACTTTTGGTCAGTCACTCACTCACTCTCAGTCCAACCTACCATATGAGGTTATTATTGTGAGATAAAATGAAAAGACGTCCCCAGCAAGCTGCCTTGACATGATGTATATTCAGAATGAATGAGATAAATAGATGGATTTCTGTCTATCTCAGACCATGGTTCCATACAAGGGAATGAAGTAGCAAGGATTATCAAGGACATTTTGTCTATAGCCAGGTTGACTATAGCCAATAAACCTGTATGAACATATTCTTAGAATGGATATCCAATGAACATCAAAGTTGTACAAGGATAGTTACCTACTTTAGAGCTGTCAAGGAAAGATACAAAGCTACTAATGGGCAATTGGAATGCAGACACTGGTAAAATGAAGGAATTTAGAATTACAAGAAGACTTGGGAATTGAAATAATGCAAGATGCATTAATAGTTGAGGTAGTTAGCATTTGGATTGGAAGGAGGCAAGGGTTCTTCATATGACATTGATGTATCTATCAGCCAGTAGTGGGATTCAATTTTTTTTTACTACCAGTTCTGTGGGAGTAGCTTGATGGGCGTGGCAGGAGAAGGATACTGTAAAATCTCCAGTCAGAGATAGTATTTGCCAGTTCTCCAAACTACTCAANNNNTCTGCTACTGGTTCTCCAGAACTGGTTAGAACCTGCTGAATACTACCTCTGCTATCAGTGGATCTTAAAGGAATTGCACTTTTTTCTTAAACACACAGTATTGGGTTCTAGAAAATACAAATGTAAGCATCATTAAGGAGACAGTGACAAGGATTTCAACACGTTATACATACCAGCAGAATTTAACCAAGAAGACATACAGTAAGAATGTAGGCTCACCAAAAGGAACAGATTCCATATACTTATCCTGAGGTGCTATAGGAAGAGCTGGTAGACACTGTAAAAATTGCAGCAGAAAATAATACAGTGTGCTTCCAAAATTTCAAAGAGGAAGAAATCCAAGTAGCTTTCAGAAGAAGCTATTATGGTAGACATAAAAAATGAAGGAAAACCTTGGAATTGACTTATCACTAATTTCAATGCCAAGCAAAGCAAACAAATAAAAACAAGGGATCTCAATCAAGAATGTCAGCAAAAAGAGGGAAAGAACGAGAAGAAAAATAACAAATGGTTTTTGGAGGAACAGATAACTCACAGAAGAAAATAAGAATATTCAAAGGTAGTATACAACAGAACAGAGGAAAAAATGGTTAAGGAAGTAAGAAAGCTTATAGTGAAAACCCTTTGTAAACAGAATTTTAGAACTCTTATTTAGAAAGAGACATCAAATATATTCAGGAATGACTAGCTGGCAATTAGGAAAGGACAAATGACCTATTGAACTGTTTCAAGATGAAGGAGAAACAGCAGTTAAAGTATAACAGCCCTGTGTTAACAAATGAGGAACAAGACTGTGTGCCCTAGAGACTGGAAAATATTGAACAATATATCTATACTGAAGACAACACAAGAGAATGTGTCTATTTCTGAAATGTTCTGCAAGTTGCCTCTATATTTATTTGACTGATATAACAAATTATAAGAATAGCAGGACTGGAAGAGATGAGGATCCAGAATGAAAATTAGAAATGAATCCTAAGGAAGAAAGCAATGATAACTTAAAAAAGATTGTGGGCATATGATATTTCCAAGATATATACAACCAATGAAGTTGGACCCTGAGAACAAGACAATAGACACTTTTAAGTAACGGATCTGGAGACAATTCCTAAAAATATCATAGATTGCAAAAAACAATCAATCCAGGCCCAAAAAAAGATTAAGTGCTCAAGGAAATACTCAGTAAGCAATAACTCACATACATTGATCATGTGATACAAACAGCTGAGGATTAGAAAAAAGTTCTGTGCTTGGCAAGGTTAAAGAAAATCGAAGGGAATGATAATGAATAAAGTGCCTAGATGGGATCAAGGAGATTACTGGAAACCAGTCAGATTGTTAAGCATCAGTCCATTCATCATCTGAAATCAGATGTGAGTTGTTGACATTTAATAATTAGCAACATTTAAATGTGCATCTATACTTATAAATTAGCATATAGTTATTTAATGTAAATAGCTTCCCTCTTTTGTACTTCTTGGAAGGAACAGATTTCAACTTGGGTGGGGAAGCAATTCCCCTGATACACATTCCAACTTTATGGATTAAAAGGATTTCTCCACCAAGAAAAAATACTAGGATGAATAATCTAGCCTCTACCGCACCATAGTATATCTCATTCTTTCCCTTTCTCTAAATGAAAAGAATGTGAATCTATATTCATACTGCAGTAACTATTGAAGATAAAATACCTAGAGCTATTAGTAGTATCTTATTTGACCAAACACACTTTAGCAAACCATACTATAACGAGTTTTTCTAGTAACCCTGTACAGGTGGTGGGAAATACTTAAAATACAAAGCCTCTTTAAATTTATCTTGATCTTTGGAATTTTCCATTGTTTAAATTCTTCATAAACTCTTGGTCCTTCTATCCTGGATGGTTCGTACATAGTGGTGGATAATGGTGGCATTCACACAATCATTTGATAAAGAACAATGCTTGGGGAGAAATAAAAAGAATAAAAAGTGAGATTTTTTTTCTTGCTTTTTAATGGAGGACTTAATTTAGTTTTCTCTGTGGGGTGCTCCTCAGGTGCATTAGTGTTGCAATGCTTAAAATGATTCTGGCTGAGAATTGTAATTTTCACACATCTGGAGAATGCCAAGCTAGAGAAAGACTGATTTAACTAAAATGAATGTTTTGATTCTCAGCAACTTAGGCAAAAAGACACGATCACATTTTTATCTTAAGCTGTTTGGATATACAGTGTCCTGATGTTTAACATTGATTGTTTGCTTCTGATCTTTCTAAATAAACCCAACCTATTTTTATTTGTGAACAGCTTAGCAAGCTATTAAACCCTGACCTTATTTTTTCTTTATACATGATGTCCTCAGTAGCAGAATCTTCTAGATATGTCCAGCTCTCTCCAATAGCATACAAAAATGATGCATTTCTAGTAGTCAGTATGTTGTGAGCTTTAGCATACATGTAGCTGAGGGACAATGTAGGAATACAGTACTATTGATTTGATTGGCTCATGTAGATTTTATCTGCATATTTGTAACACTCACACTTATTAATGATAACACTCTGTTCCCTAGTCCCAAAAGTGTTATTTCCAAAAGGCAACTGGACTTTTTTCCCCTTTGAAAACCTTTTCACTTCTCATCCAATAAAGCTTCTTTAGTTGAAATTGAACTGAAGAAGCTTCTTTGATGAGAAGTGAAAAGTTTTCAAAAGGATAATAAGCCAAGAAAGTGGGGAAAAAGCACCTTTGGGACAACCATGACCCGGATGATTGAGAATCGCCACAGACATTCTTTTCTGGTATGTCTCTGCCTGTCTAGACAAAGTGAACAAACTGCTTCTGCCAGACATAACTAGGAAGTCAGCGTTGCTTCTCAATTAGGTGAAGGGTTATCAAGAGTTTTTGGCCTTGAGGCTCGGAGATCAGCTTTGCTTTGCCGCGCCTAAACTTCGTCTCCTCCAGCCCTGGCACACCCCCCCCCTCTACTTCAGCCACAAGGCTTGGCTGTTTCGGCCAGGAGTGACGAGCTTTGTGGTCCAACGCTTTCTGAAAGGCGCCAGGTCTGAAAGGAGGCGGTTCCTTCCGTAGGTTAGTTCGTGAACTGGGCTGGGTGGGGGACGGGCTCACCCCTGCACCGCAAGTTTGAGATTCACACCCACCCCACCAGGCCGCCTTCTGCTTCAGGGCGGAGCGGGGCGACCCCCAGGCTGCTTTCAAGCCCCAGCGTCAGCTTTCTGCTGCGGTCTGTCGCAATCCCGAGCTGCGCCTTCCCGGCCGGGTGTTCCTGTAACTCTGTCGCGGGACCACGCCCTGAAGTCAAAAACTCCCAGGGTCAGGTGAACGCAGCTCCTGCACGGACATGTCAGGTCGGCCTCCGCCCCTTTTCCCGCGCTCCCCTGAGCTCTCGTGCCGGGCGGAGGGCCGGCGGCTCGGCACGCGCGCTAACTCCCGCTTCCTTCCAAAAAGGGCTGCTTTATAAGGACGCCGGTAAGCTGGAGCCCGAGCCCCACCGGGCTCGTCTGTTTATTTATGAGGGAGGCCGTCTTCGCCCTTCTCCGCGCGCTGGATTTGTCCGTTTCCAACTAACGTCTCCGCTCCCGAGGATTTAACTCTTTTTCTGCGGGAGCTGCACTTTAAAGCGCACCCGCCCTGACAATAAACCACCTCCTGGCACTGGATGGGCTAAGCCGGGCATTGAATGGGCTCGCAGGGAGATAGGGAGCTACTTGCCAGGGTACCTAGCTTTTCTTCCCCCCTTTAAGGGTTTATTTGGGGGAGGGGGAGACGGCTTGTCTTTCCTTGGGGGAGGCCTTCATTCCATCTTCATTCTTGTAACCCAGCAACAACCCGTCCTCCAATCAGCTTTGCTCAATGGTAGGAGTGCAATTTGCTCGCAATCCTTTCTTCCTTCTCCCCTGGAACTGCCCTCCCTAGCATCTTTTTTGGGGGGAGGGGGGTGTATACCGGGATCTCCTCTCTCAGCCTGCCAGCTTCAACTCTTGTACGAGGCAAAGGACCTGGGGTGAGGGGGAGAACCCAGACCTGGGAGGAGGCAATGTGGCATCTCTTTGAGGGAGTGGCTCTCTCTGAATACTGTCAAATTGTGCAGTGTGTGGAATGAAAGAAAAGGGACAGCTGGAACTGTCACTTCAGACCGGAAGGAGTTAAAAGATGGCCCAGCTGATGCTTCAGAAAGCAGGCTGCATGTAGGCAACATGTCTGCTGAATATGTGCAAGGTATTACCATTTGCCTAGCAAGGACCTTTGAATCTTTGGAGAAATCCCTAACCACACCTATTTGAGATTTACAGTATTAATAAAGCATTGTTGAGATGATTAGATTGGTGGGGTTTGGTGGGGGAAACCCAGTTTTATACCAAGCAATAGCAAATGTTGTCTAATGATATAATGGAAAGGCAAATTCTTATTTCCTCTATTTGGAAAGGTGGGTGTGGGTGTGTTTAGTTCCTTGTCCTCTATGGGAATTGTTAACTAATGTTTGTTGACTGCTGTGTATTCTTGTTTGCCAGGCTATTAAGGATCTACAGTAATGTGCTGTGAGACTGAACAGTGAAGAGACCGCAGCAGACCGTAAACTGGTGAGAACTTCAAAATGTACTGTGAGCATTGAAGAGAATCAAGAAAGATTGGCAACCTGCAAATCCACAGGTGGTCCTACTGTCCCTTTAGGCCCTGGAAGCTCTGCCTGTTTTCCTTTGACATCCAACCATTGATTAGGTGTTAAGGAACAGACTGCTAATGATATTTGAGCATCAGCTGCTCTCAGGTGGACTTCACCAAAATGGAAAGGGAGTGACGCTCCCCCCCTCTCCTAGTGGTCCAATAGCAGCAAGCAAGTTCATTGGTTAGAGGGAAGGAAAACGTTTTTGGTTGCTTCTCTTCAGGCAACCTTCTTGTTTTCCTTGTGCTCCACTGGTTGGGAAGGTCTCTGGGTGGGCCTGGAAATTGGGAAAATAAGTGTACCTATGAACATGTGTATGGCCCTTAACCTGTAATCCAATTCCCAGCCATGTAATAAATGTAATGCAAAGCTATTTGAGTAACTACTTGATCTACAGGTGCTATTTGTGTGTTGGAAAAATGTTATATTAAATACATATAATGTTGGATGCAAAGCAGTAGACAGGTCAGTCTAATGAGAAAAAGAGGGGGGAAATGTTATAAATGGTGATGTACATTTCTCTGTCCCTGCAGATTTGTTGTTTATTGCTTAGAAGGACTTGGCTAGACCTTATCAGGTACAAATGGCAAGGAGAAGATTTGGGGTGGACTTTAGCATAGATTTTAAAGGTTTGTAGCTGCTTTACAGCAGAGCAGATTGCTGCATGAAGTCTTTGGAATTGTTTTGTTTTATGTATGTAGCTGAAGCTGGATGGCCATCTGTGAGTTAGATTCTTATGTTAGTGGAGAATTGGCCTAGATGATCACCCAAGCCTTTTTCCAACTCTTTTTAGATGGATTATGAGTATGATGTAACAGGTATTGCTTAGTGTGTATGATAGAAAGGGCAGCAGGTAAACAGTGCAGAGATGATCTATAGCCCACTTTAGAGTAGGAATCTGACCATATACTATAACTCCAGTGATCTTCCCGTTGTTATTTCTGAATGCTTCAGAATTTGGGAATGAGTTCAAAGCATATGTGTGTGATTGCAGTTATCAGTCTATGTTTGGTTCAATTGCTATGATTTACAGGTAGAAAGTTTGCCTTAAAATCCTGCTTGATTTTGCTAAAGAAGGTGTCTAGTTGTGCAAATCTGTCTTGGTAGGGATTGTCTTCTCTTTCCTATCAAAACATTCTACAACTTTTTTGTGAGTCTTAGTATTCATAGGAATACCTTTTAGAAAGTTGTGCTAAATCTGAAGATGTTTCCACTTAAAATATTTAATCTATGAATATTTCTGCAAGGTTGCTAAGTGTAATTGTAGCCCCATTTTACTTTTTGTCATATGCCCTTGAAATGTAAACCGGCCTTCTGGAACAATGTCCCTCCAACACCATGAGATTCATATGCCTTCCCTTATTTAAGTGAGCCTTTAAAACTTGGCTATTCATCCAGGCCTTGAGCTAGAGTGGGTGATGGACCTTTTGTGATAATTCATCTGTAGAATTTGTGTTATTTTTCCAGGTGTTGGTTTTTCTATCACTTTCTATTAGTTTATTTGAAACAGTTTTATGTTGTATGCCATCCAGAGCTATTATCCTTAGACTTAATCACATTTTAAACATACCTCATATTTGTTAAGGTTCATTAAGACTGGAAAGTTATTTCCTTTAATGATATAATGAATCAGTATTTGCGGAACTGCCCAAGAAGGAAGTTAATACTCTAAGCACTAATCCACACAACTATAACACTCCCTGTGTTAACACAAATAATTAATATATCTAATGAAATTTGTAATGAACTAACATTTGTGACAAAACCTGGGTATAAAATTACTGATGAATCCCCATTGCATTTAAGATAATTGTTAAGCATCTGTTCATCTATTGAACTTTTTAGACTTTTCAGATTTTATGGGGGGGAAACATGGTCTGTAACCATGTGCAAGGATTAGGTGGTTGTTCTACAGTGTACTCATTGCTCATCACTTTACATTTGAAGGGTTGTTTGAATTTGTGAAATGTTTATAGCATTAGTTACATACCTGTATGCCTTCTTCTATTCTGAAACAAGTTCCATTGCATTTAATGGCACCAATTTCCAGATACTGTAAATGTGTATAGGTAAAGGTAAATCTTTCCCCTATCCAGTGGTGTCCGACTTTACACAGTGGTGCTCATCTCCATTTCTTAGCCAAGGGAGCCAGTATTGTCCAAAGACATTTCCATAGTCAT
Source organism: Ophiophagus hannah (assembly GCA_000516915.1). Lineage (NCBI taxonomy): Eukaryota > Metazoa > Chordata > Lepidosauria > Squamata > Elapidae > Ophiophagus > Ophiophagus hannah. Next base: position 261,584 of record AZIM01000697.1, on the reverse strand, counting down.
ATGACCAGCATGACTATACACTGAGATGCACAAAACACTACTACGATCATGAATTATCACTTGTTGCTTGTATGTGCCCTGAGAGTTTATGCACCCTCTAGAGACAAAGTCCTTGTGTTTCCAATCACACTTGGCCAAT
>AZIM01000697.1:234732-248111 GCA_000516915.1 Ophiophagus hannah | reverse complement strand
TAAAAAATTTTGAATCCCACCACTGCATACTAGAATTCGTCATAATGCAGGTACTGATAACTGAACAAAGTCAGACTAGTGTTTTAGATTTTAGAGAGCTGATTTCAACAAAGTAAGAAACAGTTAGGAAGTACTTCATGGACAGAAAATGTAAAGGGAAAAACAACCCAAGATACTTGGGAAACTGAAAAATGAGGTTTTAAAGTCTAATCAAACACAATATCACAAAGAAATGGAAAAAGGAATCCCAGATGAAACCAGCATGGTTGAATAAAGAGGTCTCTGACAAACTGAGGGACAAAAAGGATAAATATAAAAAAAATGGAAAGAAGGGTTCATAACTAGAGCACAATATCAGAAGATAGCCCAAATCTGCAAGGATTTAAGGAAAGCTAAGGCTCAGAATGATGTAAGATTTGCAACAAATGCAAAAAATTTTTTAAAAAGTTTCTTTTGATATGTAAGGAGTAAGAAGAAAGTCAAGGAAATGATAGGTCCACTGATAGGAGAAGATGGCAAAACTGACAGGCAGCAGAGAAAAAGCCAAACTGCTTAATTTCTTCTTTGCATCTGTCTTCATACAAAACCTATCAAAAATACCACTGTGGAAGTCAGATTAGGGAAACAGGTTAAAAAAAGCAAAAAATGAGTAAGAAAACACCTTTTCACTTGATGTTTGTAGAGATTCTCATTCATCCAGATCATGGTTGTCCCAAAGGTGCTTTTTTTAGGACTCAACTTTCTTGTTTTTTCCTTTGAGGATGTTTTGTTTCTCATCCAAGAAGCTTCTTCAGCTCTGACAGGATAGTGGGGAACTCATTTCATTTGATGAGTTCAAATTGCCAGGACCAGATGGTTTACATCCCAGGATTCTGAAGGAGCTGGCAGATGTGATCTTGGAACCACGGAACAAAATCTTTTGAATCTCTGGAAAAGAGCTGATGTGGTTCTAAATTTTAAAAAAAGGAATAAAATGGAACCAGAAAACTACAGAACAATCAGTTTGTCATTAATACCTGGAAAAATCCTAGAAAAGATAAGCAAGCAATGGATTTGTAAGCACCTAGAAACAAACAAGGCAATTGATAGAAGCCAGTATGAGCTTGTTAAGACAAATTCTGCTAAATAAACCTTATTGCCTTCTTTGCTAAAGTGATTAAATTAGTGGATCAAGGATATGATAATGGATGATAACTCAAGCATCCAATGTTGCAGATATAGTATATGTGAATTTCAGCAATACATTTGACACAGTAGACAATAGCCTACTTCTTGTTAGAATGGAACAATGTGGTATAAACAGTACAACCACCAGATGGATTCACAATTGGCTGACCAATTGCACTCAGCATGTAGCCCTCAACAAGGCTACATCTACTCTATATTGAGAGAAAGATGCAGTGTGGTTCCTCAAGATTCTGTTTCAGTGTTCTTCAACACTTTATTTACTAAATTTGTAAATTTTTTTCAGAATGGCTTTCATTCTAATGCAATCTGTTATATCTAGACTATTTAGATATTGATCTGGTTTATACATTGCTTTTAATCATACTTCATTGACTAAGTCACAGTTAATCAGATTCAAGCCATAAGCCATGGATTTACAAATCAGTACAGTGAGTTTTACACAAATCCTAAGTTATTATGCAATTTGCTTGGTCATAGCTTACCTCAGGATATGGTTAGTAAATCTATCCATTATCTCAATCCATGGAGGAAAAAATGTATAAAGCAATCTAAGATGTATATTCATATTTGTCCTTCTTTGTTAACGTAAACATTGTCATTAGGAAAGATTATGGCATTGAATAAAACAGAAGTGATAAAATAATCCCTGAAGAGGGGACTACTTGTGTCATCCATTCTTCTTTTCACAGTGAGAAGTCTTATCTTTTTGCTTATAGCAGTCTTGTAAACCATAAAGTGGTTGACAAACCAAATCACACTGTTGCCAGTAAGAAAATAGCGAAACATAGATGCATGTTTACACACAGACTGTGATGATGCATTATCATCTGGCCAAAAAGACCTAATACTTCGTTACTAAGACTTGCTTGTAGTTATTTGCTGCCTGTTTTCCAGTTGTCCAGAAGATGTGCAACATGTAAATATCATATATAAATATGATAAGAAAGAAAGACACAAATAGAAAGAAAGAAAGAAAGAAAGAAAGAAAGAAAGAAAGAATGGAAGGAAGGAAGGAAGGAAAGGAANAGAAAGAAAGAAAGAAAGAAAGAAGAGATTGATTTTAGGTTTGGACTTGTTTTAGAAATGTCATATATAACAGAACAGGACATCTTTAAAGCATCAGTATCTCCAAATTATTTCAAAACAGAGTAAGCTAGATGCTGGTATTTAGAAGATTGTTTAATGAATGACAGTTCCTTCTCTCTGGCATTTCGGAAAAGACTAATAAGCTAATCTGTGGGAGTACATGTCCTCCATTATGGATATTAATAATCACAGATTGCCAGAGATCCCTCTCTATGGAGAATGTATGAATCACTTTTTATATATATAAAAGTGAATTTCACAATAGTTAGATTTCCATTTTCTAATATTTACGTAAATTGAGCATGGAGAGCTGGTAATTTCCCATGACAACACCTGGTTGAAAGATTTCTTAAGTTGAATTTAGACCAACATTTCTACCATTCTTGAAAATTGGGTGGTGGTGTTTTTGTTTTTGTTCTTAACCCAGGCTAGCAATATAGATCAGGGTATTTGGTAGGGTTTTTTTTTGCTAGGATGAAGTAATTTACTGGCAATATAGGTCAGGATATTTTGGAGGTTTTGCTAGGATGCCATAATTTACTGGTGGATTGTGAAAACATAGATGAGTTATATATGGCACAGTTCTGATATTGGATTAGTTAAATGTAGCATTCACAAGAGAATGTGTGAATGTGCTATCACATATCAGATGTTGTGTTAAGAAGTTTCCAATCACCAGGCCATCTTTCTATACGCTTAAATGAGCATTATTAAGTAAGGAACTGGTTGGATTCAAATACTGTGTTAAGACATTATGTGGTTTGTTTTGTTTGTTTTAGTGTAATATGTGACTTGAGCTATTTTGATTTTGATTAACTTTATGCTGAACAAAGTTTAACTATTGTGTGTTCAAATTAGCACGATGTGTAAATCCAGCCATTGAGAGCTTTGTTGAAAGATCTTATTATTTATTTTTTAATTTGATTTATGTCCCATTTTTACATATGATTATAAATAATAATATAATTATTTTGTATAACTCCAGGTGGTATACATAATGCTCATATGTCCTGTTTTCCCCACAATTACTGTGAGGTTAGTAGTGCTGGGAAAAAATGACTGGTCCATCCAGGTTTCATTCCACAGAAAGACTAGAGCCCATGTCTCTGTATTTCTTGTGAGATAATAAACTGGAAGACATTATTCTTAAGTAACTAATGAAGTGTAGTGCATACAGAAAGAATACTGATCTATATAATTAAGCATTAGCAAGCAACACATAAGATGAGACAGATCTGAGTAAACAAAGATCTGTCCAGTCACCTTCAAAGTTCTAATGGCTGGAAGTGTACAATAAAAGCATACAAACAGTCCTCGCTTAACAAGCAGTCATTTAACAACCATTCAGAGTTACAACAGCCTTGGAGAAGTTATTTTATGGCTTGTAAAGCACTTCCAGATGTTGTGAAATAATGTGCAACCCCCAAAGACATATGACTGCATTTCAAGCACTTGGCAACTAGCTCACATTTACAGCTGTTGGCAGTATCTCACAATAATTTGACTACAGTTTGCAACATTTTTTGCTGTTTTGAAGTGATGTAGTAGACGGCATTGTTATACTGAGCCTTCCTTTGGAGAAGTAATATTAATAGATTCTTAAGCTTCTGATTTCCTATGTAAATGAGTTGGCTGAGTTGTAAGACAGGTAATATATAGTAGAGGTAGGTGTCTGGGCAGGAAAATGCAGCTATTGTGTTCCAAGTCAATACCTTTGCATAGTTAAAATAATTTTATAAGCTTATAACTAGTTTCCTATGAAAAGGAATTCCTTTAATTTGAGTTATTATAATAGATGTAAAAAAAGAACATTTATTTGCTTTTTACCCTTCAACACATTATCCAGTAAAACAGCAGCAGGTAGTAAAAACAGATTGTGTATCAAATCATATAATTGGCTTATCGTGTACATGTTTGCTATTGATTAAACTACATATTTTTCTCTTGCATGTGGTTGTCTGAACTGGACCTCAGTAATTGCTTCAAACTAGGAATTAAAAAGAATGGCAGGCAACACAAATCAATGTATTGTAGATCTGCTCTATTTGGAGGTTTATTTTTGGATAAATTCTGTAACACCTAATTTGTCAGTAGCACCAAACCATTTTTAAGTTGTTGAACAGTAAATATAACTATGATTCTCTTCTTGGATTTGCATTTTCAGAGTGAACTAGGGATAGTTCACTAATTACGTACAGTATGTAGAAATATATGTAAATTTGTCCCAGATTTAGATATTCCCTTTCTTAATGAATGAGCAGATGACATTAAATTTCCTCAATTAATCAATTAATTAATTGTTTTATGGTAGACGGTTGTGCGAGCCAGCACATTTGAAGTGGAAGGATATATCTCTGGAATACTCAATGACATCCAGAAGCTCTCCCTCATCAGTTCTAACACCCTGAGGGGTAAGAGCCCTACTAGCAGGAGAAGAGCCCAGTCACTAGGACTTCTAGGAGAAGATGAACCAACTGACATATATCTACACTGCGCTGAACCAGACTGGGCAGACAAATATGGAAACTACCTCAACTGCAACGGTGGAAATAAATCATCTAGAAGGCAGACCTTATGGCCTGATTATAAGCCCATGTTGGACGGGCAGGCTCATTCCAATAGCCTAGTCATGAAAGCGCAATCTCTTGACCCTTCAGAGTTCCAAGGGGCAAATAGCCACTTTGCTCCACTCTCATCAGGTTTTCAGCACCAGCAATACATCCCTGTTCCTGAAGTAAACAGAGAAAATGCTGTAGCAAGAAGAAACTCCGAAGAGAACTATGTTCAGCCCTGCCATGGGAGCCAAGCTAATTTGAGGCCACCTGGAGAAGGTAGTCCTGGCTCTAAATCAAGGGAAAACAGTTTGAAGCGGCGGCTGTTGCGAACTGTGTTCCCGTCATCCAACCCTTCAAATAAGATTGGAAACAACCCACAGATAAAGGTATGTGTGCTTGGTTCCCTAGAAGGTATTATATTAGTACCTTTCTAGCCTGAGAGCTTCCAAGTTCCAATTCTCAAAGCAAATATTGCTTTGAGAATCTTCTTACAACTCATCTTCTTACAACTTGCAAGTCATTTCAGGAGGTTATAATTATATTATGAAGATAACCTTAAAATATATGTTTCAACACATATGGCTACATGCACAGTGTATGTATATGTATTTCAATTGCAAGCTATCTTAGAAACCCATTTCTGCTCTCACAAAAACTTTGCCTGTCAATGTCATTGTTTATTTGAACATAAATTTCTTACGTTATATAAGAATGAAATGAAACATAATCTAAAACATTAGAAAATTGGGGAGAGGCATTAGCTGGGACAGAGAAATGGCCAGAAAAAGAAAAACTAATGCAATTTCCACATCAGCCATTTTCATGCAAACTCATAACTCTCTGAATATTATTCTGGCTGGAAAAATATAAATTTCTACGTATATTGTTTCTTGGACTTTCTCGTGTCTCACATTACTTCCATCTTCTCTGCTATGCGTTTTTATTTTTGCCAAACTGCTTTCCAAAAAATTAAATCCTCTAGTAATAATTTTGTTTCTTTTGATTAAATGAACCGGAGCCCAGCTTAAGACCATTTGTTTTACAAAATATTTCAATAACTATTTTTATTGACATCATTGATACCAGATTAATTTTGCTCATTCGTAAAGTGGCAATTTAGTAACTATATTGATTGCATAATTATAGTGTCCAGGTCCAAACTATCCAATTTGTTGAGTTGTGCATTTAGTGTGTCTGAAGCAGAAATAACCAGCACTGGAAGCATGTTGAGACTGGTACTACAGAGCAAAAAGGGAAAGATTAAATCTTTTCACTGGTGCTAAGTTCCAAATGAAAATGTGGTCTGGCATTGTTATTTGCATCATGAGGGAACTCCCTTTAGTGCTCGTCAGACTTGAATGATTTCTTTTGCCTTGAAAGTGGCACTTTTCAGAAAATAGCTCTGAACCTGGCAGGACCAGATCTACTATTTGGCAGAAAGAAAATTTTGGATGTCATTCAAGGTTAGCAATTGTTTAGTGTTTAACTTTTAGCTACATTTTTTTTCCTGCCAGACATGGAGAAGGAGAAATGCTTGCAGAATTTTTTTCTCCAATATACCAAAATAAATAGCAAAATAACATACTGTACCCAAACTGACAAAATGGAATAATAAATGGTCAATATAGCTATATTTAATAATACATTAAAGGATTTAGTTAGTTTTATATTAACACTTTATGGATATATATTTTAGTTTCAACAAATCTTGCTCATTTATTCATTATTCTATATATTGTTTTCTGATTTTATTAGCACTGTTATATTTTTGGTTGTATCTTCTCATATCCACAGTTGTTATATTTACCAATCATATATATACATATACATACATATGTATGCATATACATATAAGCATGCACACGCGCGCGCGCGCACGCACACAGATACTTGGCCTTGGATACAAAGACATACCTTATCTTCAGCTTCTAAGTTTTCTATGAAGCCTAGAAATAAATAAGCCTTTGCTGCTTCTACTGCAATCTATCACATCTGTCCCTACTGTTAAGTTCCTACTATACCTGAGGAGTTGTATTAAGTGGAACACATGAAATAAGATTGTGGAATCAGGGTGAGTTCCATAGAGCTGCATACAGTGGAAAGCAAGGAGCTGGCATAACTCCCATATAAGGACATGTCAGGCTGAAATGCCTTCCTTTGAGGAGTCCCATTCAGATATTAGTATGTGTGGAGCTGTTGGTATGTGAGTGCTCTAGATAACTTTTGCCCCCGTTTAGCATGGATGTGCACAAAAGGAAAGTCTCTATGTATAGATTTGTGCACATGAAGGCTTTTTCTGAGCCGATGTCCTAAATGTTGACTGTACATTATGTGCATGAATTGGAGCTGAGCTATCTGTAATGCATGAGCCTTATATAGAGAGTNAGTATATTTGTATACAAAGGTTGGAGAAAAAGGCATGTCTATGTGTAGAGTACCCCACCATATAGGTAGTACTGGGTTCAAGAATTCTCCAAATGTTATATCTGATTCTTCATGATGCAGGTAGTCCTCGAGTTACAATCGTAATGGAGTCTGTCTCTCATAGTCATAATTCGTGATGGTTGTAAAATGTTAGTCACATAACCAACCCAATTTTACAATTTTTGTGATGGTCATTAAACAAATCACCATGGTCATTAAGTGAATTAGTGATAGTTAAGCAAACCAATTTCCATAAAATTGTCATAAAATGCATCTATGTGGCCACAGGACACTGCCAAGGGCTGTAAAGTTGCCAAGCAGACAAAGTGCAGTCACATGAATACAGCCACCCCCCAACCTTTAGAACTTCAAATCTGGGTCACACCAATGAATTTACCCAAGTACATCTATCAGAACTTCAAATGGTCCCTAAGCAACTAGTTGTACCTGTAATACAATTGCATCCCAAAGCAGTTGTCTGGTCCAGATTAACATAGCAGTATTCTACAATGCCATTGTATTCTTTTGTAACCACCTTCTCAAATAAGCACTGAGGATGGAATAGTGTTTCAGAATGAAATGAAAATGTAAGCAGCATTATGGTCCAGTAACCATGCTAAAGTGGATGGAGTCTTGATGGAGACAAGAACAGAAAGATGTGAAGTCAACTTACTGCCCTGACGTGAAGCTTAGCCACTCTTTTTTTAAGCCCAAGCACCATCCTGATATTGTAAAAGTAACAGGAAAAACAAATAAAAAATATAATCTCTATCTGTACTGTCCTAGTCTCTTTGAAGGAGAGGTAGGATATATGATTTCAACTTCTAGTGTTGGTTCTTCAAAACAGTACAAATAGGGGGTTGAGAAAACACAGTACCTGCAAAAACATGTTTTTAATATCAATTTTATCCAGCCTTTTTACCCTTCCATATCCCAAACCTGTTCTAAATTTTCTTTTTCAAAAGTGATTATTGCAGTGAGGATCCCAGAATTTTTGGAGATCATAAAGCTGTTCTCTAGCGTCAGTTAGTAGCTGCTAATGGCTAACCAAATTTGGTTTGGTCCAACTATGAGAAGGAAACTGAAGAGAATATGTACAGAGCCCTGCTGACTCAGAACATGTTCATAAATAAAAGAATGATGTGGCAGGAGAGCCCAGCAATAGCAAAATGATGAACTGTGAGCAAAAGAGGCCGCAGACCATCTACTGAACCTAGAATACCTACCAGTGTGGTTTTTTTTAATCTGATCTCTGCTGACAATTCATTTTGCATCTGTCATTTTGATAGAGTTAGCTTTCATTTGTGATCTAGACCTGTTTTCCCATGATTTCGTATCATTGCAGTCTCGTGTTGTGCTGTAAATACATTTAAAATGAAAAGATAGCATAGCTAGTTTAGGTTAAATGATGTAGAAATAAATGGAAATATAAGTATGTTTATGTTGCTATTTTTTTTTTAAAATGACACATAAACAATGTGCTGAATTTATAGTGTAAAAGTTACAAAAGTGGACTCTGAGTTGAAGTAGTTGTGGGTGCCCTAGAATGCATAAAACAAAGCTGGTGATTTGAACACTCCTTGTTATCAGGAACATGTCTCGGCTGGGCTGAAAAGGTATTATAGATAGAAATGAGGAAAGTACATTTCATCAAGTAGTACTGGTAATTGTGTGTGCTGACAGTTCTCTCTTTCTGCATTCACTCATAATGTACAATGATTGAAATATATACTTTCATATATGTATAGTATTGTATACCCACAGGAGTAAAAAAAAAAAAAAGCATGTAAGGCAGGGCTGTCAAACTCCTGGCCCATGGTCCAGATGCGTCACACACTGGCCAGTCTGTGCCCGGTTTAGCAAAAGAGAAAAAAAGTCCTGATATGTCATGTGATGCCATGAGTTTGACACCCCTGATGTAAGGGATGCTATGCAAGATAATTAACTACATTTGCTTGCAGTATAAATATTACTAGCCCAAAATAAGAAGAATCTCTTCTATCACCCTATATACTTAAATATATATCGTTTTTCACCTAATTAATACAGAATTGTAGAAAACGTGACCTGGCCTTCTTAAACCATTATCTATTGATGGCATCACTAGTCACCTAAGATCTGATTTCTGACATAGATATGTAAGAATTATTGCATGGCTGTGCCATAGGTAAGGCTAAATATTCCAGGAAAATAAGTATTGTGATAAGAACTTTTAACCTAGCTTGGAGAGATCATAAAATATTAAGATTGATATCAATCTTATTAGAGAAAACCAGGAAATCAACTCAACAGGAAAGCTAAAACTACTTTTACAGATATAGGCTATAATAACAATCTTGCAAGTCTGATTATGCGGTACCTCCTCCTCCTTTTAGTTCAGTGAATTAGGGAGGCATGTATCTGAACTGTTTCCAAATATCATTTTCTTCTGGATTTAAAAAATGTGTCAGCTCTTTAGCCTAGGTAACAGTTCTTGTATAGTTTCTTCAAGGTTGTCTTCTGTACTCTGTACAGATGGAAAGGTTCTTAAAGGTAATTTAGTCTACTTCTCTGACAATATAAGAATCCACTACTATAGCAGGCCTTGTTGAATCCTTTCCCCACTCACCATACCCATTAAATTAATTGGGTGATCTTCAAATAGACCATCAAATACCTTGTTTATTAAGCTTGACTTATTGTGGTAATAAAAACAAATATTTCCCATTCATTGCATTCTTTGAAGAGAAAAACTAGATAGGGATTTGCATAGTAAGGTAGCAATGATTACCAATGGCTAATAATAAATCTCAATAATAATTCCATGGCAATATGATAATATTTTAGACACCACAAATTCATTTAAAAGAATAAAACATTTTCTAAAATCTTGTCTACAATTTTGTCAATTTTTATATTGGCCATGCATTTATATTCCAATGTGCATAACTAGATATTTTCTAAATCAGACATGTTGGCTTGCCTGAACCGCATTGAGTGAAGAGGAATTAGCTTCGGCTGCATATAAAATATATAATAAAATATATAAATAACAAACTTCCTTTATTTTATTTTTCAATATTTGTATTATGATTTTCTGGGGCCACATTATTAGCTGTCCAGTGCTGCATGTGGCCCACAGGCCATGGGTTGGACACATCTGTTCTAAATTCTTCAAAAAGGAAATCAGATTCCTTTTGAATTAAGTCTGTACCAACATAATGTCAACACCGATTCTATAAAATGACTTGCAGTGAGTATTTTCCCAGGAGAGGATGAATGAACATATCCAGGTAGTTATACTTTCTCTCACTCTTTTATTGCAGCTAAAGTTAGATTTCTAACAAAGCATTTTGAATTCATCTTACTTAATTCTGTGTATAAATGGTGTCTTTAATATATTAATATATCTGTGATGAATGTTTTAGCTTTGTGATATCACAGTATCCTTCTGGACTGCCTCAGAAAATTCAGAGTGGGCGACTTCCTCCAGGGCTGGATCCAGTTGATGTTGGGAGAAGCTCAGCTCTTAGATCCCTGCAGTGTAAAGGGCCCCACAGCTCAACTCTCTTCCCATTCTTATTTAACATTTACATGAAATTGTTGGGTGAGGTCATTCAACGACACAAGGCTATGTACCATCAGTTGTACATTTCTGCCGTAGACCACCCAAGTATTAGTTCCCAGGTTCTTTCCCAGGTTTTGGAAGCTGTGGGAGTTTGGATGGGAAGGAACATAAGAAGACTTAATGGATTTGGGCTTTAGGACCCTCCAGTGCAGGGGATTTTCCCTCTTTTATTCTGGACAGAGTAGCACTCCAGCTCCCCAAAGAGTTGTCACACAAGTACCTCTAGATTCTGGCTCCCAGTCGATGAGCAGGGAGCAGTTGTGGTCAGGTGCACCTTGTGCACAAACAACAGTTGGGGTTAGGTGCGCCTGTGCACAACTTCATCTTTTGCACTAATTATGACTCTTCCTAGAATCGGTTTAGTTTTTAGTCACTCACACCTAAGTTACTTCAAAGTGCTTTACATCTGGCTGTCCTTGAAGAGTATTTGGAAGCAGCAGTTAGTCCAAAATGCAATGGTATGTCCATGTGAGATATGGGCATTGAAAGCTCCATTGGCTCCCAACAGGTTTCTGAATGCAATTTAACATGGTAGTGGTCAACTATAAAGCTCTATATAGAATGGAGCCAAGTTCTTTTCAGGACCACTAATTCCCAATTATGTATTTGCTCATCCCACAAGATTTGTCAAGGTAGGCACGATCTGAGTCCTTCTTTGAAACAGCACCATTGAATGGGACCTAGGAAATATGCCTTCTATGTCATGGCACCTTCCTTATTGAACAGAATCTTCCCTGAGATTTGGGTGGCCCCAACTCTCCTAGCCTTCCATAAAATCCTGAACACCTGTCTTTGTCCTCAGGTTGTTAGCAGAGTCTGAAACGTATGGTTCAGCTGGGTAGTGTTTTAGCGGGGGGAGGTTGGCTTTGCTATGATATTATTTTATTACTTTTTGATTGAAAAAGGTAGTTATACAGGTAGTCCTTGACTTACAACCTTTTGTTTAGTGACTGTTTGAAGTTACAACAGCCCTGAAAAAGGTGACTTAGAACCATTTTTTACACTTACAACTGTTGCAGCATCCATATGGTCACATGTTTCAGGAGATTGGCAGCTGCCACTGTCCCAGGGTCATGTGATCACCATTGGTTACTGTCCCAGAAAAGTCAATGGGAAAGACAGATTCACTAAACAACCACATGATTCACATAACAACTGCAGTGATTTGCTTAACAACTGTTACAAAAGAGGTCGTAAAGAAGGGCACAACTCATTTAACAAATGGCTTGCTTGGCAACAGAAATTTTGGGCTCAATTATGGTATAAGTCAAGGACTACCTGCATACCTTCTATAAAATAAATGGACCAAAATGTATTTATATTCCATTTTACAGAGTGGGAGAACAACAGGAAATAAAAGCAGAGGGAAAAAAAGTCCCTTCAACAATAATAATATGGAATACATGCAGTAGCTGAATAATTGGGTGTTCAGAATAGAACCTATTGATTGAGTCTTCTGGAAGAACATAACACTACTTCCTTCTGTTGCAGATCACCTTTATATTGATCTGATAAAAGTTTCATTTGAAATTCCAACCTTATAGCTTAGCTCAGCTGGCATCATCCATGCACAAAAGGGGTACTTTAGCAGACCTTGAAGTTCTACAAGTATAAGAAAGCCTAAAGGGATAAAGAAACTTAAAAGCTGCAAATTGAGGGCCAAACTTGCTNTAAAGAGAGAGTAAGAATAAAAAGAATGGAAAATTAATTTTAAATAACATTATTTCACACAATTATCTGTAGCAGATCCCCTTTCTCTATAATAATGTTGTTAAACATAATATTTTAACATACTCTAAATTTGCTTATTTAAAAGTTGTGCATATAAAATCTTGGCAATATAGAAGAGTTTATCACATATTTTTATTAGAGTCCCATTGTTAAAATACATTTTTGTTTTAATTTCTTTTTTAGGTTTTAAAATTTATCATTAGAATGGTTCTTTTTGTGAATAAGATACATAGATATGTAAAATGTTCTGCAGCATGAAATCTAATTGTATAACTTTGTGGTATATATATTTTGAAATAACACCTGGACAGTGACCAAGTTAAACTATTGGTCTTGTAATGTATTAAAGGTGTTGTAACAAGAAAGAAAAGTGGCTTATTCAGGTGACATATTTTTTAGAGAATATACAATAGTATAAACATTTTTCTCTACTGAATTTCTAGTACCATCAAAACAGTTGGGAGAGGGATTGTGATGCCACACAAGATACTTACCTCTTTGAAACTCAGCTAAAGATAATAAACACTTTGCTTGTTGACTGCCATGTGATAGGTTCTTTACCTCACTTTATATGACTTTAAAAATAATAAGAATTTTGTTTCTCATCCCTGCTCTATCCATAAATATGAGGTGGTGATTGTACAATACCTATCATACATATGCATATATACAAGCCAAGAAAATTGTGGTGGCATATGGGGTGTCTTTCAGATAACAGATATCAGAGTTGGAAGGGACCTTGTAGGTCATCTAGTCCAAACCCCCGCCCAAGCGGGAGACCCTACACC
>AZIM01000697.1:221949-233446 GCA_000516915.1 Ophiophagus hannah | reverse complement strand
GGGAAGGGCCTATTCTGTTGCGGCCACTACCTTATGGAACCAACTGCCATTGGGACTTTGCTTGGCCCCCGACCTCCGTTCCTTCAGACGCGAACTTAAAACTTGGCTATTTGAATAGGCCGGGCTGGACTGACCTTTGGGGGGGGGGTTTAATCAGGATTTTAGTGATTTGGGCTTGTTTAGTTTAATTGATTTTTAATTATTTATTGTTTGATGTTNAAAACAAACAAATAAATAAATAAATAAATCTCTTCTTGAAATAGAAGAATAGAAATTGCTCAAGAAACTCACCACCATTTGAGAGTGCAACCGGGAATACAGGCAAATTCTTGTTGAACGTTAGAAGAAATTTCGTAACAGAAATAATAATTAAAGAATGGAATCAGTTACTCTGAGAGATTGTGACTTTCCTCTGCTGAATGGTTTCAAGTGAAGACTAGACAATCATGTATCAAGTATGCTTTAATTTGGACTTAGATATTGAATTGGCTCATTACAGTGTGTGTGTTTGTATTGGGCAATTTTCCCCGCAAGATGGCATCCTCTGCAATCTATATGTGTGCTATTTTGAAATACATAGAATATTTTAATCTCTATTCAAAACAATTGTTTCAATAATTCCATTTATGTAGATTGCATCAGCAATGTATTGATTCAAATACATTTAATGTATTTATCTGAATTAACAGTTCTGCTAATGATACATTTTCTTCTGTTCTTTACAAGCCAAACCCCTTCTTCAGGGCACCCCAGCACTGGAGTTCACCACACAGTCCTGCAGCCAAATCCCAGTCTCTTCCCTCTGACCAGCCTGTGCCTGATTATGCTAGGATTTCAGAAGCTGGTGATTCCCCTCACAAGTCCCCAACCATTGAACATAGAATTGGCTTGCCTCAAGGTAGGCCATCGCCAGCAGGGTCCCCACGGAACAGACACACCCAAACCAGCTCCAGCAACCTTCACCTTCCCCTGGATGCTAAAACACAGCCAAGCAGTGAGGATCCAGCAGTGGTAACTCATGAGCAGTTCAAAGCTGCATTGAGGATGGTGGTGGACCAAGGAGATCCTAGGACAATGCTAGAAAGCTACGTCAAGATCGGTGAAGGATCTACGGGTATTGTCTGTATTGCTCGTGAGAAGCATTCTGGAAGGCAGGTAGCAGTGAAGATGATGGATTTACGAAAGCAGCAGCGGCGAGAACTCCTTTTTAATGAGGTAACCAAATTAATAGATATTAAATGTAACCTTATTTGCACAAAAGTAGACAGTAATGTCAGTAGATGTAGTACTTCGTCTACAAAAGAGGCAGAAGACAGATTATTCATTTGGCTTTTAGAGATTGCTTTTGGTGCCATATATTCATATCATTTCATAACTCACTTTCATCAAGGATTCTGTGCCGGTTTAAAAGCAGTTTTGAACTTCTGCGTTTCCATCCTATTAGAGGTGCTGGAGCACTGAGTCAATTTATTTCCAGATCAACTGTGATGTAGTTGAAATTGTAGCAAAGCTGGAGGGAAGTGTTTTACTTTTTAAAAATGATGTACTTCTTCTTCCTTATTTGAAAGTCCTCTTTCTCCCCTCTTTCTCCAAATTTCTGAGCTTCAGGAAAATGCTGGCAATCTGGCCTCCAGAACCTAGACAGTAAAAGCAAGTGTGAAATTGACAAACATTTTGTCAATTTGAAAGGACTATGAAAGGACTATGGTGTTGGGTTTTGTTTTCTGTTTTACTTTTATTTTAGTAAGTTTTGTAGAATCTGGGCAGAACAGTGATTTTCATTCCTTGATCTCAGCATTTTGAATTGACAGAAGCAGAAGCAGAAAAATCTACTGAGAGTTTCAGGAATGAAAATGATGGTAATGTAGTGTGGAAGTGCTTGAAAATCGTTATGATTTAGTCAAGGATATAATAGTCTTTATTCCAACCTTCAGTGTTGCCCTTCAGGTCCAAACTGCTCAAAGTTTCCAGGAAAAGAAAAATATTGCAATGTGGAATAACTTTTTGAATTATCAGTCTTTTGTCTTTTGTCATCTTTCTTAAGGTTGTGATAATGAGGGACTATCAGCATGACAATGTGGTGGAGATGTATAAAAGCTATCTTGTAGGTGATGAACTTTGGGTGCTGATGGAATTTCTCCAAGGAGGAGCTCTTACAGACATTCTCTCTCAAATCAGGTAAGAAAAAAGCAGGAATATATCGATCCCTCTCTTCTGATTCAAAGCACCCATCTTGGGGTGAGCTATTTAGAAAATCTCTGCGTCTGTCACAGACCATTGAAATTCTGTGTAGAGAACCTGTGGCTTATAAATTTCACATAGTTCCAGGCTTTGTTTGCAGCACAATTTGCTGCACCATATTATAGAACAGCCAAAGAATGTAATTTCAATCATAAGGAATACCCAGGAAAACTCTGTGATAGGAGATGCTAAGGAGACAAAAAAAGGGAGCACTTCTTCAAATAGTATCTTCAAATACTTAAAGTATCACATTTGTTGACATACCGATGGTTCCTATCAATTTAATTCTTGGAGAATAAGAATACCAATAATGCCTAGTCATGAGAAATAATTAGCTCCTAGGGGGTGTCCTGAGAACTATTTTCACATATTCAAATTTAGCAATTTTCCACTAGAGCAGGGAAAGAGGATGATAAATATTGTTTTGTCATCTGAGTATTGTCTTGTATGTGTGTAAAACTTGATTTTGGAATTCCATATTCTGAATGTCTTGACTTTCTCTACTTTTTAAGAATGGTTGTTCATAATTCTTATTCTTAATGGAGCAGGAAGTGTCATAAATATCATGCATGCTATAAGTGAACATTTAATTAATTGTTGCTGTATGAAATTAAGTTCCTCCCACATACAATTTTGGCTGCTGTATTTCAGACTGAATGAAGAGCAAATTGCTACAGTATGTGAGTCAGTCTTGCAGGCACTCGCCTACCTGCATTCCCAAGGTGTGATTCACAGAGACATTAAGAGTGACTCCATTCTCTTGACTCTTGATGGAAGGGTAATTCTTAATTTGTTTCTTTCATCTTTTTTATTTCCTGCATTTTTTTCCCTTGGCTTCTCTCGTTGCCATAACTCAGGAGCAATATGTGCTTTTGTATGTAGGAAGTCCAAGGTTCAGTCCCCAGCACCTATACTTTAACATAAGCAAATTAGGCAAGGGGCCATATATACAGTTAGCAATTGTGTGAATTGCTTTTAAAAGATAAATAAGCTGCCAATTCTTTCGATTCAGAGAATTCAATTGGAATTCTAAGGCATTGCCCCCTTCTACATTTTTTGTTCCAGCTGGACCTGTTCACTTGCCAGGGATACATTTTATCCTATAACCAGATGGGATTTGCAGTAATACCTTACTAGGCTCCTTTAAGAACCTGTGTGGGCATGGAGGCAATGGTTGGTTGGATCTAGGAAGTGATTAGTGCCTCTTGAGGAGAGGGGGAGGTAGAAGACATCTTAAAAATCACCTATATTACACAACTATTACCCTTTCTTCAGCATTCTCTTTTGGAGAACATTTTTGAGGTGGTGGTGGAGCTTCAGTTACAGAGATCCCCTAGAAGAAGCTGATTTTCTGGGCCCACATTCTTTTGGACTATCTGTGAGGAGCTGGAGACACTATGCAGCAGTGGTTCCATTACTTTCAAAGCAAATGGTTCCAGTATGTTGTAGGGGCAGAAGACATCAGTTTAACAAGTGTCCCTTTGTTGAGTACCAGACGGCTTCTCTGTGATATTTTTAAACATTTGCATCAAACTGTTGAGAGAAGATTCATTTCAAAATTCTGACTTTAACCTGTAAGCCCTGTATGACTCATTTACCAGTATCTTCAGTTTCACCTCTTATAAATGGAATTATCCTATATAATACGCTTCTCATACTAAGAGTAGGCCCTCACTTGGGGAGGTATAGGGGGCAGGGATCCAGAAGAAGTACTGCTTGCTGATTGCCACTTCTCTAAGGGATATCTTCTTCCTAGAAACCAGGTGATGTAACTATAACACCTTTCTGGAGAGCTTTCAGAGAATAGTGGGTGGGTTCTTTTGACTTAAGTTAGTTTATATTATCTTTATTTTTTCTATTTTAACTGTGCATGTGTGTTTTGTTTTAACTCTAAGCCTAGATTTGTGATTATATATATGGTTGAAGTGATTTTTAAATGAATTAATACATTTACTTTGAGGGAAGAAAAGCCTCTACTTTTAATTTTTGCTGGACAGGTTTCAAAAGCATTGCAGTTCAAAATATACAATATTGGATTGGATGGGTCTGGCTGTTTATCTCTATATTACAGCTTTTGTCTGTCTTCTCCTACAATCTTTTACTTGTCCATTTCCTCCCCCTACTTTTCAGTGTTAATGTTACTTTGCTTTCTTTTGTGTAGGTGAAACTCTCAGATTTTGGCTTTTGTGCACAAATCAGCAAGGATGTACCAAAACGGAAATCCTTAGTAGGAACACCATATTGGATGGCTCCAGAAGTTATTTCAAGGTCTCCATATACCACTGAGGTAATTATAGCTCCAGAACCTGAAAGTGGTGGCAGTTTGAAATATTTTACCAACTCCCTTTTAGCACCTACCCTTTAAGATTATGACGAAGTATGACTCAATGTCTCCTCTTGCCCTCTGTATTATTATTTCTGATGCATATAATTCTGTATGCTGGAAACCATGTTCAAACAGAATGCAAAAAGTTGGCTGATCTAGCTTTCTCATATATTCCAGCAACTTACAGCTACACATCAATACTTAGTTGGCATAATAAAAATGTTACATTCGTGAATTTTTGCCGAATTTGTTACAGTGAGTATAAAAATAAATAACAGAAGCAATGGCACAACAGTGAAAGGAAGATAAAAATGCTGCCTTGATGCAATGCTAAAAAAGTTTAATTTATAATCTTTCAGGTTCTTTGGTATCTCAGCTGGGAAATTCTCTTAACTCTGAAGAAAGTAGAGCATTTTTCTGCACATCATCCCCTCATGCAGTCTTTTGTTTTGGCAGGTAGACATCTGGTCTTTGGGAATCATGGTAATTGAAATGATTGATGGAGAACCTCCCTATTTCAGTGATTCTCCAGTCCAAGCAATGAAGCGGCTCCGTGACAGCCCTCCTCCCAAATTGAAAAACTCTCATAAGGTGAATATATTTATAAACATTTCCAACTCTCTATGCTGTAGCAGCTGAATACACTTCTAAATATTATACACAAAAATATTTAGAAATAGCATGAACAATGTTTGCAAGGGATTCCTCTTGCTGTTCTTACCTATTGCTATTGTACAAATGTGCATTATTGGGGAAACTGAACTTGACCATAAATCCATACTCTTTAAATTGTATGTACTTGCAATGAAGCAAATATTCATGTAGTTAACACATAAGCTAGCATATCATACAGCCTTCCTATTTCTGTGCTTAGAGAGGCTTTCTAAGCAATAGAGTACTATGTCTGAAGTAACTCTGGCAATCATAGAATCATAGGACTGAAAGGGACCTTGGAGGTTTTTTAGAACAACTCTCTGTCCATGCCAGGAATCCTTATACCATCCTGGACAAATAGTTGTTCAATCTTTTCTTACAAGCATCCAGTACCCACAACTCAGGAGGCAAGCTGTTCCACTGATTAGTTGTTCTCACTGTCAGGAAATTCCTCCTTATTTCCTGGTTGGATCTCCCTCTGACAAGCTTCTATGGAATTGCTTCTTCTCCTGTCTTCAGGTGCTATGGAGAATAAGCCCGCTTTTCCTTCAAGTATTGGAAGACTACTATCCTGAGCCTTCTCTTTGTTAGGTTAGACATACTTAGTTCCCTTAGCCATTCATCATACAATTTAATCTCCAGACCCCTTTTCTTTGTTGTTCTTCTCTGCACTTTTTCTAAGGCTTCAGCTTCATTTTTGTATCGTGGTAACCAGAACTAGATACCATATTCCAAATGTGGCCTCACTAGAGTGTTATAGGACAGTACTATCACCTCCTGCTGTGATTTTGTTATCATCCCTCTGTTGATGCAGCTTAGGACTGCACTGGCTTTTTGGCAGCTTAAGCAGTGGTCCACATGGATACCTACTGGCAGATCTCTCTCATAGGTGCTACTGTTGAGCCAGGTACTTCCTATCCTGTACCTGGGCACCTGTTTTTTCCTACCAAAATGCAGGGCTTACTTTTCTCACCACAAAACTGCATCTTGTTGATAGGGTCCAATGTCAAGATCCTGAATCTTGAGCCTGTCTTCCAAAGTGTTAGCAATTCTCCCCAGCTTTGTCTCATCCACAAGTTCCTCTGAGCTAAAATATAGTTGCACATCAGATACAATGAGATGGTACCATATGGTAACACTCTTCTGCGTATAAGAAAAATCACATAGATCTAAGGTCTGTTCCGATGCTAGAGATGGCAGAATTTAGCTTAACCGTAACTGCTGCAGACTGTTGCTGGCATCTAGTGGTGAATGCAAGATACATTTTTTTTCTAACAAAGAAACCTATAAAAAATAAATTTTAAATCAAATCCTGGATTTTACAGATCTAGTGGTGCAGGAGATGCTTGAGAATGAGAACAGATGGCTGTTCATCCTTTGTCTAGAGACTTTAAGTTAAAGGGTATATGCAACATCATGACTTTCATCTAAATCATTAATCAGAATCCAAGTGAGTACTTATGGTATTCCAATTGAGAATATTCTCAAAGCTGGTATGGGGTCATGAATAAATATTCTCAGTCATTCAACCTACTATGAATCCTTCAAATAGCTGTATCATCTAGCCTTCATTTTGCCATTTTATTAATGAAGATCTCATGAGAACCATATATGAATGCTTTACTGGTTTACTTTGTCTATTCCCCGATAATTAAGATAGTAAGTCTGTCAAATACAAGATAAGACTTAACTGGTATGATTTGTTTGTGAAAAATGTTGGCTCTCATTAAGTGTTGCATTCCTATCCAAGTGCTCATAAATACGTGGTTTAAAAATGTACTTTACAACATTATTCCGTAGAGGCACCAAAATGACAAGTCTAAATTCTTGGATCATCATTCTTTTTTTTGAAGATAAGAACAGTATTTCCCTCCTCCAATCTTCCTGGACTTTTCCATTTCTCCAGGATTTTCAAAGATTATAGTTAGCAGTTCTGTCATCAGCTTTGCTTGTCTACTTATCTTTCTATCAGTGGCAAATGATGGCCAGCCAGGGGATTTTTTTTCTTCATAGGGAAGACAGATGTAAAATACAGGTTTTAAATGTTCTGAAATATTCCTACAGCCTTTTTTGTTATTTTAAGCATTTCCCACAAGCCTCTCAGCTGATTCTCTTCTTTAGCTTTCCTGGCACAATTCCTTCAGTTCATTCTTGTATTCTTTGGTTTTATGCTGCTTCTTCCATTTCCTGTACATGACTCTTTCTACATGAGCTTTCTAAAATGCTGTAAAGAAAGAGACATGTACTGTACAGGAAATGGAAAGAGAAGCATATAACCAAAGAAGAATACAAAAACTTATATTCTCAAGAGATCTCTAACTTGTTATTCTTTGCCAAATATTCTCCATAGAATTTCTGTATTTTAGAATTACAACCATGTAATTATCACAGCCATGATTTTCAGAGGGTATGTCACAATTTTAAAGGAAGTCCACATAATATTGTAATCTATCCATGTTTTAGCTCTAACTTTTTCTATTTACCCTATTCTTTGTATAAAGTTCTGTTAAAAGGAGAAAAATGGAAGAGCTACAAAGTTCTAGTAGCAGCACTAGGGTCCTTCCTTCAGAAAGCAACCATTATAGATAGGCCTCAAAGAAAGAGTGGAATATTCTTTCTATCTAATTTATTGCAAAGACATCATGCCTTTGGCACTTTAAAAGGGCCTTCGGAGTAATAACTATATATTTATATTGCATTTTAATCTCAAATGATAGTTTTGTGTTACCTTAAAGATTAAGACATGTAGTGTGGCATGGATTTGAGTTATTTGGAAATATGAGATAAAATTTATATGATATATACAGTATCAGATTTGATGCTATTTCTATTTTTAAACTGCTTTTCTAAAAGGATATGATCATACAAATAAATACCTCCACTAATATATAGAACACAATTGTTTGAAATGCTCCAACATTCTGTCTTTTATCCTTTCCTTTCTATTACCTATAGTAACATCAGGCATAAATCCTTTCCGACATTGCTGGAATCTGTCTTGTTGTATGTAATGACTAATATTATTATCAATGAAATTTCCAGGTTCCTTGAGCCCTGCCATAAAACATCCCCACAATGTTATTTAAAAATGATTCGTGGGGTTTAATGGATTAGTCTTAACTATCTAACAGTTGGGTGTGTTTGTCATGCTTTCTCAAAGATTAAGAGAAAAACATCTATCTTATTTGTCCATCATAATACTTCTATAGCATTTTTATTTATATAAAGTCATCTTGAAAAGAGTGCCATTCTAAGCCTTTCGTGATGCCTTGTGACCAAGACAGGGTCTAAATTATTTGGGAAAATATTTATATGACAGTGTTATATAATCAGACCCTCTCGTATTCCTAGGCCTAACAGTGTAAGATCTGAAAGAGATACTCATGTGTGTGCTTTGTTGTTTGTTCTGACCTTGGAAATTTTTGAAAAAGAACTTTGGATTACTTCTGGGAGCAATTGCAACTTTAATTTAAAAATTTAGACAAACTTTGTATTGTTGAAACTGTCTACCTGAAATGTCTTAAAACTATCAAATTTTGTTTCCACAGACCTCTCCAGTTTTAAGGGATTTCTTAGAACGAATGTTAACACGAGATCCTTTAGAGCGAGCAACAGCACAAGAACTCCTGGATCACCCTTTTTTGCTTCAGACTGGACTTCCAGAATGCCTCGTGCCCCTAATCCAGCGATATAGGAAACGCACCTCTACCTGCTGATTCTAAACCTGAATCTAGTATTGAAGTGCAACCTTTTTCCTAGTAATTCTTACTTGATTAGGAAAGGAGGAAGGGCAACATTGTCGTGCGCACACTGCTTGAAATTGGACAGGGTTCTTTCCCAAGATGTGAATGTGAGAGGAAATTTTTACCATCTTTTAGCTGCTTTTTAATGTTTACCTTTCATTTTGTGGCTGAAGACAATCAAAATCTGGATTCATACAAATTCTTACTATATTATGAATATTGTAAAGTGTCTGGATTCCTATTTCTAGAAACATATGTAAGATGGTTCTGTCAACTTGGGTCGTATGTATCTGCAACCTCCAGAGGCATTAGATAGTGACTGAACTGGAAATTTCTGAAGGAATGAAGTTTGATCTTTGTTCTTTCATAGTGACTAAAGGACAGGCATTCTCATTCACTTAACTCTAAATGGCATCATGTCTGTCTTAAACTTGCTATAAAATGACCTTGTCCCTTATTTATTTTCAAATCGTTTCTCCAGCACTTTTCTTTCTTTTTCCAAGAATGAATAATATTGAGCCTACAGCTTTACAAATGTTTAGAATGGTCTGTCATTTCACAACCTTAACACAATATCTTTGGGGAGCAGCGCTGTAAGGCAGACACTTCCCCTGGAACCTTATTCTTGAAATTCTGAAGCATATAAACATAGTGCCTTCTCTAGCAGTGTCTGAAACAGAAGGCAGCACAGGGGTTATCTAAATAAGAAAGCAAGTTTGCTCTTAAGTACACTGGACTCATCCTGGACCCCACTAAATACACTGGATTCCTCAGTGGTTGCAGATTGAGGCAACTGTTGGGTTGTATTTTATACCAGTTTTGAATTCTGTAGCAAGGTGAATAAAGTGTGGAAGCAATCCTGTTAATTCCCCTGAAAATGTCTGTTTTGCAGGTGAGAATATTTACCCTCTACCTCCCATGTTTTTTAGACAGGGGAAAGCATGGAACAGATTTTTAAATGTATGCTCATCCTGGATGTAGATTGATCATTTTTAGTATTCTTTTCTAATGTCAATGCAGCAATTTTGTATGGGGAATTTTACCATTGTAAGAACAAGGTCATTTGACACTTAAGTGGTATTATGTGCATTACTGTATGGAGTGTTAATTACAATATATTGGAGTTCAGTCTTGTGAAACAGATGTTTTGTATTTGTGAACTGCGAGGATTGTTTCAAAAAAATTAGGTGGGAGTTTGAAGAGGGTTAAATTTTATTTCTACTGCCTCAAAGTTTGCCCTCACATGATAGATTACCCATCTGACTCAAGTGTAGATTTGTGTAAAAATATAAACTTGAAATACTAGAGACATTTTTGCTGTAAAATATTTCTGTATGTTTCAGGATCTGTGCAAAGCAAGTTCCTTTTTTAAAGAATTACCTAATTATCTTATATTTCTTTTGTGTGTGTAAGTTGTTTGCTTTTGTTTTAAATTAAAAGACTTTTGATTATTCATAAATACCTTACAGTTTTGGTGCAGTTTAAACATGCAGTTGTTATTCTGTGGTAAAACTTCCAGTGGAGAATTGCAGGCCTGGAGCTCTGAAGTTTAAGTAGGAGAAGAACCAACATACTTCAGAAGATAACCCAAAAGTAGGGTTATAGTAGGGTCCAATACTACATTATTAATAGCTATTTGAGCAATAAGGCTCATATGAAGTCCACTAGTTTTTAACTTTTTAAAAAATTAAAAAAGTTTAATGTTACAATTTACAATTACAATTTAATTACAAAAGTAAAAGTTAATGCAAACTAAACCTAGAGAAAGAGAAGAGAATGGAAAGAAAGAATAACGTATGAGAAAAGGAAAAAATATATAAAAACAAAACAGAAATATATGAAGAAATGATTTCCAACCTTCATCACAATAAGTATAAACAAATTTAATAACTCATTACCCCATAAGGTTAAATAGACATTCTTCATTCCCTATCCCATCCCTTATCTATAAGTAAATCCATAAAACATCAAGTTTCCAGTCTTGGTATCAGCAAAAATTCAAAACAGTTGTCAGAACGTTGCAGAAAAAAAAGGAAAAGGCCTATTTTAGTTTTGATTAAACAAACCAAATTTATCCCAAATGTGCTTTTTCAGGAGGCAACTGGACTTTCTTGTTTTTTCTTCTGAAGATGTTTCACTTCTCATCCAAGAAGCTTCTTCAGCTATGACTGGATGGTGGGGAATGGAAGGATTTATATTCCTTTCAGACAGCTGGTAATTTACATCCTTTTAGAGGGTCGTTGAAGCACTTGGAGGTTTATCAGTGTCCTCTGGGTCACCCAAGTAGTACTCCTGGTTCCTATAGTCTGCAATTTTTCCCCTCGAAATCCATTCCTACTCCCACACCATTCAAAGAGTGTTCATCCCAAATTGTATAGTTAAAAGTCTAAAGAGTGATCCAGGTCATGGATGGAAGCTGGATTATTGTACACTTGAATGTGGATGGGTGATGTTGTTGTATGCTGTATGTTGCCCCAAAGGTGCTTTTTAGGAGGCAACTGGACTTCCTTGTTTTTTTCTTTTGAAGACATTT
>AZIM01000697.1:72909-85871 GCA_000516915.1 Ophiophagus hannah | reverse complement strand
TGCCAAGTTTGGAGACCTCTGATCTACACTCTGAAACAAGAATGCAGAATCATAGGGCTGGAAGTGACCTTGGAGGTCTTGGAGATGGTCTTATACCATCCCTGGTTGTCCAAGACTTATGTAATAAGCCAGCTACTGTGGCAATCTTTGTTTTCCTATATCTAAAAACAGGTAAATAAAATAAAAAATAATTAGGGTAAACTACTGTATTATTGAGAGGCTTTTTGCACCTATCTATAGAACATTTCTCTGTAGGAGTATGTCCCTTGACAGGTCCCCAGTCAACAAAACTGAATCTTGCAGGCCCATGCTTGTACCGTAAAACATTCAATAAACTGGAGCATCACAAGGAGAATTTGTTTAAAGAGCTACATCAGTGCTTCTCAACTCAGCTGCTAAATGTGTGGACTTCACTTCCCAGAATTCCCCAACTGACATACTGGCATCTCAGAGGAAGGGAGACAATTCCTATTTCCAAATCTTTTAGTTTGGTTTCAAAAGCCTTGTTTTTAAGGACTGGAATGAGAGGACAAAGATGATTGATGTCTTTGGACTTCTTTTCCATTCATCCAAAGCCTTTATCAAAACTTTATTACTTCTTCAAACTTTCTCTTGAAGGTAAGTATGCCTGCTTGATCCAAACCACAGGGTATTTTTGTCCCAGATCAAAATAGAATGTGCTTAATCAAAGAAACTGAAAGCCACTTTGAATGTCCCTCACAGAATATTTTTGGCTTTATTTCTGTGAGAGTTGGGGAAAATATCCAAAAATCATAACAAAAAGAAGAACAGAAGCCATGTCTTGACCCCTGGGAAAGAAGATAGTATTAGGAAGAGACCTAGATTGTCTCCTCCCTGATTCAGTGAGGTTACAGAGAGCAGGAATAAAAAACACAGACTAGCAATATTTTGTTAATAGCGTCTCCATATAGTATGTCAATGAAGTATAGCTCTATTCTCCCTATAGAATCTATTTCCTGACCTAGATAACTTTGAAAGTTGGCCATTTCAGTTATACATATAGTAGTCTCCTTTGAAGTAGATGAGAAGGTGCCTACACAATTAGCATTGGCATACAGTAAGTAGCGTTTGAAAAGCAAATTGCAGTCATAGAAGTCCATTGAAGAATAGGAGTCCAGAGAACAGGGCAGGGAGGGTTAAACTTTATCCCCTGCAACATATTTTATCAAAAAATATGAGTTTTTTCATTATATTTATTGGAATAAAATTTCTTTTTCTCAACTAAATAGCATTGATAAGTAAAGGGGTGATTAAATAGATTATTTAAGTAAATTAGGCTTCCAATCAAGATCAAGCCCACCACATTTCCTATTTACTTATATGAATCATTAATAAAAGTGTTTGTTATGTGAATATCATCTTGGCATTGGTTAAATAATTAACTAAATGATCCCCATGCGTGTAACAATACTAAAGAAAGGGAAACCACTAACCTGAATCATATATTCCTTGAATAATCATCTATTTCATTTTACTGACTTCCCCTTCTTCCCTATCACAGATGGATCTTGTTCTTAAGAGGAAAGAACATGTATCATGTTTGAGAGAAGCATGGACCTTAAAAGCATCTCTTGAGGAGAGTTTTCTTATGAGCTTTGTACCATTAAACAGGATGCAAGATCATATAAATCTATTTGACACCTGTTCCGCAAGTAGATCACCCTATATCCTATCTCCTAGACCAGGGATGTCAAGCTCAAAGCCCAGGGGCCGGATCCGGCCCATGGGGTGCTTAGATCTGGCCCATAGGGTTGCCCTGGAAACAGTGAAGGACTAACCCATGGCGCCTCTGCCAGCAAAAAGAGAGCTTGGGAAGGCCACGTGGGGCCCTTGCGAGCTCCATTTTCACTGGCCTTGCGAGCTCCATTTTCACTGGCAGAGGGTTGCAGGAGGCCATTGCAGCCAAAAACTGAACTTGCAGGGGCCCATATGCAGCCCTCCCAAGCTCCATTTTTACTACCAGAGGATTGCAGGAGGCTGTCACAGCCAGAAAGCTCAGGAGACATTTTCACTGGCAGAGTGCTCAGGCCACTACAGGTGCCCCCAACATGAGTGATGTTGAGCTGGCCAGGCCCACCCCATCCAGGCCCACCGCAGCCCCCCAAGGTCAAACAACCCTGATGTGGCCCTCAATGAAATGAGTTTGACACCCTTGTCCTAGACACAGAGAGTAGAGTCCTTAAGTCCAAAACAGCCTTTAAGACTCAGAACCGCCAAGTAGTTGTATTGCCCATTGTTTTATGAATATAATTGTCTGGGAACCATTATTGAGCCTATATAGTTCTTTGCTCTCGTTCTCCTCAAGTTCTTGACTTTCTTTCCCCCTATAAGCTGTTTCTTGGCTTCTGAGCTTTCACTAACATATCTTGATTTGCATTATGGATCACAGGAGAGTGTTCATGTGAGACAGGCCAAAAGCATCATTTTGTGACTCGGTTTCCAGAATTGTACAGGATTTGTTTCTACTCAAGCTCAAAATAAAAGTGAAAAAACACCCCAATCGCTGGAAGAACTTCAGTTATAAATCATGGGTGTCCAACCTTTTGGCTTGCCTTCTCTGCATTGAGTGAAAAGAAATTGTCCTGGGCTGCATATAAAATATACAGTCAATGTATATAAATCACCTAATAATGTTAAAAGTTTATGACCTTGTAGGGTTGCATTACTAGCTGTCCAGGGCCACACGTAGTCCGTGGGCTGGACATGCCTGTTAAAATAATGCCTGTTAAAATAAAAGAAAAAATAATGGCCAGTTTTCTCTTGTTCTCTGTTCCTACATTTGCACAGCTAGAACCAAAGAGTTACAGTACATATTTATTTAGAACATTATGCCACAACTGTGCAAATGCATTTCAAGAAGGTATTCACTTGGAAATTGTAATCCTGAGAATAATTATTTATTTCAAGCTGTAAAATTATCAGCAGCTTCTAAGATATTTTTTTTAAGGAGGGAAGATATACTGGTTCCTCTTTGATGTTTATGTGTGTGCAAGAGCTGTTTGGCTGGGAGAGAGGAGGAAAATGGGGTTCTCTTCAGGATACTGCACAGTGCTTTTTCAGAATTGCTGAATTAGCACTTAGCAGTATTTATGTTTCAAATGCAAGAGCTTGCATCTTGCTGACAGATGTTTAATGCTCAGTAATCACAAAGCAAAACTAGATAAAATGCCAGATGGGTCAAAACCAGCATTTGTTAATAGAAATCAATACAAAATTTAACAATCATGTCTTTGTTTGGTGTGTGTGTGTGTATAAATTTCCAACTAAATTTCCAATGATGAAAAATCAGCAGAACATTTGGAGAAGCACAGTTGGAGCTGTGTTTCTCGTTTCAGAGGGTTTTTTTTCCTTTGAATTATTCAGTCATTTTCAAACATTCTTTGATCAAATCAAATCACACCAGCTAAATTCTGCAAGGGATTGTGCTGCTACTCCAAAACTAAAATGAAAGCTTGTTGGGGAGTAGCAAAACAACCCATTTATAGTATTTATTGAGACAAGTAATTTGTATTGCTCAATCATGCTAACCTTCTATGTACCCTCTTATTCTAAAGCTGATGTTGTACATTTATCCTCAGATCCATTCCGTGCAAAGCTTTGGCTGTATTGTTCTTGCTTACATAAGGAAAGAAGGCTGAAATCAGTTCCAGGCTACTTTGGATATTTTCCCAGCTGTGTTCTTGAAATTAATCATTTTGAGAAAAATGAATGACAAAGTCTCTGTGATTTCACACACACACCCCTGTATAAGTTCTCAGCATTCCTTTAGAGTTCTTGCAAAGGATTTTAGGTTTCCATTTTGGATAAAAGCATATTTCTTGTCAATCTGAAGCAGAAGATGAGGAGAACAATGAGGATAATAACTTTTCTGGGAGACATAATGCCAGTGGAAAAACTGGAGATAGTGACATTGTGTGTACCTGAACAAGGAATTCACCCAGTGCTTCAGGAGAAGCAGAGATTCCTTAGACTCACCTTTTCTCAGAGTGTTCTCCACAGATCGTGAAGCTACCATTTACAGGATAATTAAGAATGATGGGTAATAATATATCAATCTTCCCAAGCAATCATCTAGATAGAAAGAAAGAAAGAATTTTTCTGTGGGCTTTGACTTCAGTAAAATTTACTGAAATGTAAATATCCCCACATTGCAATTTCCAATTATCATGTATAAAATTGTATTCTTTGACTTCTTGGTCAGTTTTTAAAGTGTTAGCGTGACATTGTGAAACACTGCACTTTAATTAGGTCAAGAATGTTAGCTTTTAGGTTCCAGAGGCCATATTTATTAAATCATTGTTTGGGAAGAATTAAGACCATAGTGAGTCACATAGTGATCCAAATTCAGCAAGTCAAGATATCCGTGGTGGAACCACCGGCTGATCTGAGATCAAACCCGTAGTTCTATGTCTGCCATTTACCAATGGAAGGCAGACAGTCTGGAGAGATTCTTGTAATAAAGGTGATCAACAATAAAATACTTACTTGGGCCTAACTATGAGTGGTTCTGGTTGCTTGTACCTGACAATATTCTATGTCTGATTCCGCCCCCCCTTCATTTCATTAGAATGAGTTAAACTTACCTTAGGATTCATAACACAGATTGCCTTTGTAATTCTTGCCCTACAGTGGTAGAAACCATTTTGGTTTGTGGGGGCCACAAAGAAGAACTTTTGGTTTTAAGTTAATCATCGTGGCTTAGGAAAAGAGCTATGGTGGCACAGTGGTCAGAATGCAGTACTGCAGGCTAAACTCTGCATTCCACTGCCAGAAGTTCGATCCTGACCAATTCAAGACTGACTCAGCCTTCCATCCTTCTGGGGTTGGTAAAAAGTCTACATGCAATTGCAAAATAAAAATGAATGTTTAGGTGCTTCAACATCTTTTTTTCTCACTTACAGAACATGAATGACTTTCCCTTGTCTGGCCCCTAAATCATGCTAAAATGCTGAACAAATCAACAGTTAAAATTATACGTTACTATTGTGTCATAGTTTATGGACTATGTAAGGGAGAATACTCTTTTTCTTCTGTTTGCCTGCCATGCTATGTACTTGCCATTATTCTCTGGAATATGAGACAGTCTCTTTTTGTACCCCACTCTTCTAAAAAGCTTTCCCTTTCACACTACATGGGGAAAGATTGTTTGGCCTATAATGTAGGAGGGAAACACAAACAAAACATGGCAAATGTTTGCCCCCATGGGTGAGGGCATATTGATTACACATATATCATAACATCTCCCATATGTTCCAAATTTTGAATTTGTACACAGATATGGTATATTAATCACATCATTATTATGATCATGTTGATGTTATTATCGCTGTTATGGTACCTATTTGATACAAAATCAGTAGAGAAAACTTAACTAGATATAAGCAAATCTATCATTTTTTTTCTTGGTTACTTCTTATTAATCTGTCAATTTCAGCTTGTCTCAGTTCCTTATTTTTACAAATATATGAATTTCTGTTGAATTTGAGATTTTTCGCAGGCTAGACAAAAATATTTGATTCAAAAACATATACTCTTATTCCCTAATGGTTTTTATTTTATTTTACTGACTTTATTGCATATCTTTTTCTTCTAAAAGAAACTCTTTGAGTTCTTTTGGCTACTGGGCAGTTTAAACATTTAAATAAATAAATAAGTAGAAGTGAGCATGCTATATGGAAACTCATGAAATTTTAGACAAAATTTTGTAAGGCCTACCTATGGCCTCTTGTGGATAGAAGAACTGAAAGTTAAGCAAATGAGCATTTAGTCTGCTGGGAAATGAAGTTGGGGCCTTAGTTTTATGAGCCCAGGGGTGCAACATGCCAGCTAGGCAACTCACTAGACTTCATAATGTTATGCAAAAAATTAAACTAACGAATTAGGCTCAAGAATGAAAACATTACATTTTTCTACCTTAAAAACAAACTACTATTAATAGTTCTGCATGTGAAATCTTATGCAAGAACTCCATTGATGGGTATCAGTATGAAGAGAAATGACCATCTTATGTGAAAATATGTAAAATCAAAAAGAAGCTAGACATTCTGTCTAGCCATAAAATACTAAGTAATTTCTGAGCAGTCAAAGTAATACTAATATAATCTAGGTTTAAAAAAATTAAGGGAAAACATTTTTCTTTTGATTCTCACATCTGATTCTTTTTCATGGAATATTTTACCTCTGCAAATAAGCAGAACAGGCCAAATATAAAGCTTAAAGCTTTTTAAAAAATCATTTATTTAAACAATCCCAGGTTTGAAAGAAAAATCAAAAATCAACTAGTGCAATTGTCACTAAAGCAAAAAGTATTGTAACAAGAACTCTGATAGAAAGGCAGCCAACCTCTGTTGAAAAAACTCTTACAGTTTTCATTTCCACTTCCATCAGGAAGATCTTCCTAATATTTGCCCTACTGGTTTGCATCTTACTCTGCAGAATAATGAGTCTTCTATCAGCTATCTCCCAGGCTTCCATAACTTGAAGTAGTTATCCTATCACTTCTTGATGATATGTTCTTTAGGATAAGCATATACATCTTTTTCAGATGTTCCTCCTAAACTTTGATCTCTAAGTCTTCATCATTGTTGCTGCCTTCTTGTAGACATGGTCTTCATCAAACTTGATATATTCTGGAGTATTCTGAATCTGTAAGCCATTTCACCTCAGTTTAAACCAAGTAATAGCATCCCTCAAATATCGTCATCCCTCAAATATCGTTGTTCTTACAAGAGGCATATTTACTCAGATCTTGCATTTTGATGGTTCATATCATATTTTCTTTAGAAAGAACATTGTGGGGGACTGCACCCCATATCTTTTAGGTGTCAGTGGGTTGCCTTCCCTGAGCCTTAAGATAGTATACACTATAAAATCTATATAAATGAACAAAATGCCATACGCTAACCTTCAGCCTGCTAGGTGCTCAATTCATCCTTAGATTAATTATGTGCTTCCTTATTGCATGACTCAGGGTTGTCTTGCTTCAAGTTGCACATTTTTGTTCCTTCTGGTGCACATTCATTCTTTATCCCTTGAATTTCTCCAATGGAGGTCTTGTTTTCCTCCCCATGTGCAAGGCAGGCTGTGTTACTCTTTTCTGTCCCAAGAGCTACCTGCTTCTTCAGGCTTCCAATATGGATTTCTCCTGTTTGTCTCATTACTGACAATTCCTGGCCTCTGCTACCTGTTTCCATCACATCTGGCAGCTTGTTAAAATTGTCAGCAGAATCCTCCTTAGGGTGCCTTTCAGAACATGTGTTTTTATCTAAGCAATTTTCATGGATTTCTTGAATTGCATCCCTAGAAGCCTTCACTCTGGAAATTTCCAGGCAGCTATTCTTACAGTTAGACTTAGGAGACAAATCAGGGCCGGATATTGCCTTATTGAATTTGAGATTTACCTCAGTCTCATCTCTACTAACATCCTGGATAAGGCCCCTTCTGGTTTTTTCATTTGAGCTTTGGACTTCCCTTGAAGCTGGGTCCATTTCGCTTCTTTTGGTCTGTGGCATGGGAATATTAGATTCTTTTAGCTTTATACAATTCTCTAGACCAGGTAGGAAATGGTGCTCTTTCTCTGCTTCACCCACCAGAGTTTGATTCTTTTGTTCTTCCACGTTAACTGATTGCTAAAATCACAGGAGAAAAAATAAACAACTTGAATTAAATCTTATTGTGTTATTCATTTAAAGTGACCCACTCAAAACTATTGGTATCAGCTGTAATGATCTACCAGAAGTGAAAGTCACCTTTATTACTGATGTGAGAAACTCAAGTAGAACACCCAAATTTCCTTATATCAAAGTGCAAGTGATGATCATTATCATATTGAATCTCCTCTATTCTCCAACCCAGTGTGCTAAATAATTTATCTGAGAATTTTATTTTTAAAACTTATTTAGAAATAAAAATAAATATTAAGCACATAACTCTTAAGCACATAACTGGATGGGAAACAATACATATGAGAACAATAGTGATCATACATTCATAGCAACTTACCTCAAAATGCATATGCAGAATTAACTAGCATGCTTTAATCCTATTTCACATTAGCTGCAATTACTGGCACTATTCCATAGCACTATGGCAGAGTAGACACTGGTGTCCCATGACTTCACCAGTTACAACAGATGTGGTGAAGGTATTTGGAAAGAACTATAATATTATTTGTTTTACATCAGGTCCCTGCCACTTTTTCTGATCCACTGGGTCAGGTAGTTGTGGCAGCAAATTTCCTTAATTTGTCATCACCTCCTCAATTGTAAAGATGGCAATAATTTCCCATTCTTTAATGACTTAATTGCTGCATTGTACTCTATATGGAGCTATCCTTGAGGAGAGTCCAGAAATTTTAATTTTTTTTAAAAAGACATCTAATTGCTAACTAATATATGAATTCAGAACTATGTTACACACACTTATCTATCCTGCTCTCCAGGCCCTATTTTAGAAGTTATTCTTATTCTTAAAGCAATAAACAATTTAAAACCTAACTAAGTGATTGCCTAGACACATTAAATTCCAGATGTTAAGGTAAGCAGGAATCTTAACAATGTCTTAGTTTTTGAGATCTGTTTTTCCGATTTAGAGAGAGAAATCTTCTACTGTATTGCTTTCAAGCTGTGAAATTCCCTGGGGACTTTCCACTTTTACTGGGGTTTTTTAGATTGATATAATATATATGACTTTATCCATTTTTAATAATGTGTAATATGTGCTTTATATATTTATACTTGTTAATATTTTATTATCTGCCTTTTGGCTAGAAAAGTAGATGTAATTAATTATAATAGCAGCAGCAGAAATAGCCATCCAGCAGTTCCTTTTTTAAATAGTAAGTTTATTAAAAAAAATCCACTTATGAAAAAATGAATACAAACTAAAAAAAAGAATAAAAAGAAAAAATAGGAAATGCAAAAAGAAAAGGAAAATAGAAAAAAAATAAGAATATAGAAGAAAAACTTTACTTGCTTCTTCATCACAACTAGCATAAACATTGCCTCCAAGAAAGAAATAAGGAAATGTAGATGGCTCTACTAAAGGTGGACCAGGTGACTTTGGCAGAATGAACAGCTTCTTTCTGGACAAGGGGAGGACTTGAGATCACCCACAAGACTCCAGACAGGAGCTTCTTGTGAGGAGATGACAAGACAACAGTTTCCAGTAGGTTTAAAGCTCTGGGAGACAAGGGAATAGACACTGGGTTTGCATACTTCCTTTTCTAATCACTTTTTGAAGTAACTTGTTAACTCTTTTCAGCTATTAGCAATTTTTGGATCAACAAATCTGAAAACATTATGTGAGTTTCCTTCAATTCTTAATGAAGGTTTTAAATATGAACAATATTTTTCAGCAGAGGACCCTGAAGTTAATTTTAAGAGTATCTGACTCTAAAGAGACTGTCTAAAAGATGTTATAGAAGAGGAACAAGTTTTACCTGACAAGTCTTTGGCTGATCTATTTCCATACCAGTCCTGACATTTCCCAATGTTCTATTTTCACTCATTCGTTTCATTATTTATTCATTCAATTTACACGCCAACTTTATGCCAAAAAACCATGTTGTATTGTACTACCTATACAATATATTTCCACAAAAATATTGGGATAAAGAAACAATGTGATTGTGTCAATGAGATATATGAATCCAGACATGAAACCAAGATTTATGGTTTAGCATCATATGTGAACAAGCTATTATGGGCTGTTCAAACAAAACAAAACAAAAAGAAAAGGATGAATGCTGATATTTTCACAAATTATGCATTTGCTAATACATTTGGAAATATTTTTATAATTTAAATTGAAATGTAATGCATCGTGCCTTAGTGACTAAGATCAGGACCAAGTACTCTTATGATTGCTGATTTTATTGACAAAACCTCATAGCCCCAAACTGTCTTTATCCTGAATTTTGCCTAGACAACCCTTAAAATAAGTTTTCTTGGATGGAGTCATACTGCACTAAGATTCAGTATCTTCGGTTCATAACCAGTTGGTTTAATTATGTTTTGTATGAATCCATCTATTCCAGTTTATTCAATACAATATGGCTCAAAACAAACCATGCTGTAGCTCAACTATGAATCCAGTTCAGATATTATATTGTGTATTTTCATATATCTGGGCAAATATTTCATTAACTCACCTGATTATCAAATTCATCTTTTAAAAAGGGCATTTCGTCACCTTCCTTAACATCCCATCTGTAAAAGAGCAAAATAAAATAGGGGAAGCTGTTCAGTTTTCACAAAGTAGAATACAAATTCTGGTCTTTGTTGGAAGGTTTTGCTTATCTTAACTGGATTGTCTCTAAATGAAAAAATGTTCATAGCTGAAACCTTGCAAGTTGACTCTCTTTACTTGGTCAGTAAATCCACTCATCTGTATAAAGTTCTAGCTTGCCTTCACTTTATCTAATCCATGATTGATAAGGAAGTCAAACTAACAGGATAGAACACTGGGGTAGATCACTCTTGTAGGAGAATAATGACAATTTTATTTTAAAAATTATTAAAATTATATGCCATCCATCTTACTCTGCAAAGTGACTCTGGGCAGCTCCTATTTCCCTATTTAATTAGGTAAAATTGACTATTCGTATTTAAAAACATGAACCTGAAACTGTCCAGAACAAAAATTGATCAGCTGAATTGCTTTTAATATTTGGGCTCAAACTGGCTGAATTACAAACTCTCTTACACAAATATTATATAATTGTATATACATATCTGTGTGCTTATGTGTTTGTGTGTTTGTGCACATGTATACACATGCACACACACATCAAGCCACAGTAAATCTGTGAATTATAACATTTGAAATCTAACACATCTGGAATAAATCAAGCTGGTAATAGCTACTCAACCTATAGTATTTAAATCAGTTGTGCGCGGACTAAAAACCGAATCAATAATTGTTTATATTAAATGAAAAAAGGCTGAGCAAACATCATCTACAGCAAATATTTATTGTTTATTGACTAGATAACTCTATATCCTACCCTCCTGCATTTGCACTCTAAGTTTTAGAGAAACATTGTTTTCAGAAAATGAAACAAATCCAGCATAAACAAAACACATCTTTTCTTGAGACTGTGCAGAAGCCAGATGAACGGTCGGGGGCAGGGGATTAACTATTTGAAGGATTTTCAGTCAGTATCTTGTGAATGCCTTGCATGATTTTTTTGTCTTTGCTTCAAAGTCCTGCAGAGTCCTACTGTGAAATTCACCTTAGATTGCATTCATTCAAACAGCAGAAGAGGTGCTGAAACTGTACCTAAAACCATCTCACCTCCGACTGCCGGTGACTCATTATTTTGCAATTAAAGTCCAGAGGGGGCACTTTCATCATTGTGTGTGTTCTTTCAGTGAGCTTAAAAAGCCAGACGACTTATGGACACACAAAAAGAGACATTAATCACTCTAAGCTCCCACATGCAAAAGAGGGTAATGAGGGTAACTCATTATCCTACCCTCTTGTGGGTACCTTCTACTCAAAACACCTGCTACTCAAAATAAAAGCTTTTTTATTACTATAGTCTAAAAGCACACAGAAAAAAAGGTAAATATAAGGACCCTTTCTTCTTCCTGAAATTGCCCTGTTTGGTTGTCTTCCTCACTGCAGATCTTAGAAAGCAGAGAACAAGCAAGGAACATTGTGTGCCAATCAATATTCTCCCAGCATCTGATCAATAATTCAATCAGTTGGGTTGCCCAAGTGTCTGCAATTCCTGGAGTAATACAATTCCTCTCATAGGAAAGGGAAGAAAGGGAAAAGGAAAGGGCAGAGGGGAGGAGGAACATGCTTCTTCCATATTTCTAGAACATAGTGCATGCATTTGCCTATAGAAATATCAGAGCTATTGATGAAATGTCAGAGGTAGAAACTTCACAGTTGTACTGAAAATCCTGTTGCTAATGAAAGGATGGCATGCCAACAATTTTGCATCTAAGTGCCTTTTCTAATAGGTGTAACCATGGCTGCACATTGCTAGAATGAAGGGAAGTGAAATATATATGCTAAACAATGCTTAAAAAAGAGGCCTATGGACAGAATGAAGGTTGCCTGTGAAGGGAATTTAGAAAAGCCAACTGTCCAGGAACTACAAAAATTCCAGAGCCCATGCCAAAGGAAGGAGAGGAAAAAAGCTAGAAAACCTCCTCATCTACAAGGCACAACAATGCATTGTTGTGCAATGAAAGATGCAGCAGCTGGGGTGAACACTTATCAGTGTTATCTCCTTTCCCTTTTCTTGGAGTATGGCAATAGGGAGGAGGCAGCTACTGTATAAGAATTTGCAGACTCAAACCAACTAAATCCTCTTTTAAAGTTCTAAAGTGGAATTTAAAGATGTCTAAATTCCATGAGCTCATCTGTATCACAGGATGGCAGCACGTAGTTAGACTGTTCTGTTTCTCTTTGTTGCCATCTAGGGGTAGTTCAGATTTTTGCAACCCAGATATCATAACCAAGCTGAAGAAGAGGAATGTGATACAGAACATTTTCTATTATACATGTATCAATGTATAGCAAGACAAATTTGGCAACTGAATTCACACTTCCTGTCCTGGCAGATAACCATCAATAGTTGTTATGTATAGTTATGTAATTGTTATGTAATAGTCGGCTATGTTTCCACTTAAATTGTACATAAGATAACAAACTAGGAAAGAATAAAACTTCAATTTAACACACCTTTCAGGAGAAGCAGGTGTTCATTAAAACCAAGTATCTGTTAAATCCAAAGTTTCTCTCTCTTCAGTGGTATCTGCAGAAGGTAATTAGGTAACTAAAGCAACATTGAAGCAGGATGACTGAGGCCCAGAGGTGGTATTCAGCAGGTTCAGACCAGTTCTGGAGAACTGGTAGCAGAAATTTTGAGTAGTTTGGAGATCCAGCAAATACCACCTCTAACTGGCCCTGCCCCCATCTATTCT
>AZIM01000697.1:51191-64265 GCA_000516915.1 Ophiophagus hannah | reverse complement strand
CCTCCCTCCCTCCCTCCCTCCCTTATTTATATAGCTACACAAAGTGAAAGGAAAAGAAAGGGAATGCTTGCCAACCAATAGGCAATGCTAGATTTGGATCCATTTCATATAAGTTTCGAATGGTCTTCCCCAGTCAGGCATTCTCTAGTCCAGTGTTTCTCAGCCTTGACAACATTGTGTGGACTTAAATGCATTACAATATATATTAAAAGTTTTTACAACAATAATAAGTACTAATACAAACTAAATCAGAAGAGAGATAATGAAAGAAAAAATAAAAGAAATAAAAGAAAAATCTAAAAGTGCAATAAGAAAAAAGTAGTCGACAAAAAGAGAAAGATACAAAAAAGTAGTCTTCACAGCAGTTATAATTACAATTATTTTTTAACCTCTCACTCTAAAGTTACATCGTGACTCTCTTCTTTCTAAAATGTATCCTTTTTAATCATCAAATCCATAACTCAAAGTTCATTTTGTTCCTTTTTATGCAAAAAGTCTGTCAGGTTTTTCCAGCAACCGATAAAAGTTAACCTTCTCCTTTCTCTAATCAAAGAAGTCAGTTTGTCCATCTGAACAGCACTTAATTTGCCTTCCGTTGATCTTTTCCCCTTTTATCTTCAATTTTATAGGAGATGGTCATTTCAAAATGTGATGCAGTTCTTAAAATGTGGAATGCTGATTGCTCAGCAAATAAATAGTAATGGTTTTATAAAAGATCACTGCAGTATGAAAAAATACTTCATAGACATGCCAAGGTAACATAATTCAGGAACTCTGCTGTTGTAAAATACACAAGCAGGTAGAAAATTCTAAAATAATGCAATTTTATCCTCCTGCCTATCTACCCATCTGTCTATCCATAAGCTTTCATGCCATCCAAGATCTACAGACTCTGAGTATCAAAACACAAGGTTAAAATATCTAATACATAGTAACTTCCTAATATGTTATAATGTGTCACCCAAAGGACAGACTGATTTCCATTTCTGGTCATCACAGTTCAAAATTCAAGATCTCCATAATTCAGAGGAGGACTTCCAAGATAGTATGTGGAAATGATGCTCTATCAAGAATTGTTAAAGAATCCAGGTATGTTTAGGCTATAGAAAGGACAACTAAATAAATATAATAATTCCCTTTCTATGACTCGCTAATCCCTTAACTCAGAATAGAATAGCAGTCTTCAAATAGTTGAAAGGTTTTCACTAGAATAGAGAGTGAATGTATTCTCTACTACCTCTGAGAATCCATATTAGAGCCAATGAGTTAAAATTTCAAGGACGTAGACGGGATGGTCATCAGGGGAAACTTCCTGGCTACATAAGCTCTCAGTCAATGAAACAGACTGCCACATAATTTGTTGAGTTGTCCTTCAGAACCCGAGGCTAGTAGATGCAGCACTTACTTATTTTTATCTCACCTTTATTATGTTTACAAATGATTCAAGGCGGTGAGCATATCTAATATGCCTTCCTCCTTGTTCCCTGTGAGGAAAGTTGGAGTAAAAGAGAGTGCCTGGTGGCCCAAAGTCTCCAGCCAGCTTTAATGCCAAAGGCAGGGCTAGAGCCACAGTCTCCTGGTTTCTAACTACTACATTAAAAAGAGTTTTAAAAGAGATGTCCTTTTAAACATACAAAATGGTAGTGCTAAAATATATAGCATGATCATTTCAGATTGACATATACCGTAATATTCAGACATTAGTTGGGTTTTGTTAGGTATGTAGTCAGCTTATTAACAAACTTAGCAGAAGGTTGACCTCTGTAGTACATTGAAAATCTATGATTCTATATCCCAAATAATTGTGAGAGGATGGTAAAAAACAAAACAGCCATAAATATAGATGTTCTATAGAAGCCTCTTTCTGTACAATTATCTAGTCTTTCTTCAAGAACAGGGTAGTTAAAAAGCAAGCATTTTAAAAATTAATTTTAAGACACACAAACAGAGAGTTTCCCTTTTATAGTTTCTAGTCCCAATTAAATTCACTGTTTGGATGAATTAAATAAATTCTTTTTAATCCCCAAATTGGATCACTGAGTAGTAAGTCATTTAACTCACTGAGAATTCAGCATAGGGAGACTCTGAGGTAGAGAAATATGGGTCATGATTTTTCAAAATTAGGAGCCTAGCATACTTTTCCTATCCTGGTGACATTAAATTATATTACAATCCAATCCCCATCTCTTATAAGAGTTGGTAAAGATGGGGATTGTAATCTACTGTATCTGAAAATTTTCGCATTGGGAAATTCTATCCTAAAGTAATGAGAAAAAGTTTTTATTACCTGAGTTATCTATCATGAATTATTCAAACCATTTATACTTATATAAATGGGACTTAATTTGCACTTCCAAAATGCACATGTACAAAACTAGGGACACTACTTATGATATCAAAATGGTAAATTTACAGTCTAAATGGCTGGGCCTACTTTAGAAATCTTTCAGATCCTGCACATGACACACCCAGGGACAGGTGTAATTAAATTGGATTTTCCAAACTTTTCAGAAAAATATTTTCAGCCAGATAGTTTCAGTGATTCTCGTTGCAAGTGGGATTTGAACCAGGAACTTCACACACATTTAACTATTCTATTGTACTTAAATGTACATAGCCAACTTCTTCCACTGTAGGGAGCTCAGATGGCCCTGTGTACTAAACACCATCAAATACACAAGTACACAAGCCAGGGCAATGTTCCTTGAGGAGATAATTATTTGCCAGCCTCCAGTAGCCTTGTGATTTATTGTTGTAGCAGCCGAATGCTAGTCTTGCTGAAATGTTTAAAGACTTTAACAACAACAAAGGGTGAAAAAGGCAACTAAAAAAAAAAGAATATATCTGAAGGAAAAACCATCAACACAGCTAGAGTTTGCTGTAATCCATTTGAGTTTGGGGCCAACTAGCAATTTTCTGCTCTATCAAGCCAAGAATATCCAGTAGAGAGCCAAATATACAGCTTGTCCTACAACATTATTTTCCCGTGGGTAATTCAATATCCCATCTCTTTCCCCTTTGAAGGTTGCCACCTCCACTTTTCCTCCAAACAAAAATTAATCTCCTTCTATTTTATTACAGATCAAAATAGATGTGAGGAAAATTAAAGACCAGGAAACCTGTTTCCAAGGAGACTCACCTGTGTGGGTGGGCCAAGGGGAAAAAGAACAAGAAGGCTTCACTTCACTGCCAAAAGACAGAGCAGTGCCTGACAAACTGATCCAGATGTAGGTGGGGAAGGAAGAAGTTTAAGTCCTCCTTTTGAACTATTGGAAGAACCCTGCTTGCTTTATAAGCCCCAAGATAAATTTATAATAAGACTCCCTCTGGCATCTTGATTTCTGTCTGCTTCCTAGTTTTTTTTCATAATCTACAATACCTTACCTACCAGACTTGGGAGTTTAGGGAGTAACAAGCAGCATGAGAAATAAGAGGTGTATTTATAGCATAGGATGAAACTTTTGTTGCAGAGGAATACTTTGTGTATAAAGACCCACCTGGGAAGAGTCCGTTCAGACATTCCAAGTCTGAAAATAAACCATAAAGCAGCCCAAGGGCCATCTCTGTCTTAATGGTTGCAAACTCAGACAGTAATGTGATCAAGCTAGTTCATTTTGTAGGCACTCATGGCCATTCTTCAAGAAAAAACTGGTTGCTAGACACCACTATGGTATATTCATAGGAAATCCGTAGTTGAACTATACTTATGCTTTGGTAATATTTCTTGGCACAGGTTATTCCCTTTTGGATTCCCAACAAAAGAAGGACAAAACAGGAGTGTCTGGAGATTCTCAGTCAGCCAGGTCATGGCTATCTCAAATGTGCTTTTTCAAAAGGCAACTGGACTTTGTTTTGTTTTGTTTTGTTTTGTTTTCCTTGAGGAAGACTCAAGAAGCTTCTTCAGTTCTGACTGAATGTTTAACTGAATGTTCAGAACTGAAGAAGCATCCCAGATGAGAAGTGAAATGTCTTCCTCAAGGAAAAAGCAAATCCAGTGGCCTTTTGAAAAAGCACTTTTGACAGGAGGCAAGAGTATTAGATATGATTGTCACCTGAGTTATATATTTAAAAAGGCAAGATAAAAGTACCTAATAAAATAATAAAAAAGACACTCAGTTCCACTTCACTCTAAGTCAGGGCTGTCAAACTCACGTCACATGCTGGCCACACCCATGCCCAGNGCATTGGCCACCCCCATGCCCAGTTTAGTGAAGGGGGAAAAAGTCCCGATACATCATGTGATGCTGCTGTGACGACGTGAGTTTGACACCCCTGCTCTAAGTGATAAGGATGATAGAATAAAGTGCTCCCTTCCCACAATAAGCCAAGGATTGGGAGATGTTTCCTTTAGATTGTGACAATTGCAACCATTTCTGATGGCTTTCACCTTCTTTGCATTTGTATCTGAACTGCATTGCTGTAATCTTCTCTTGCAATAGTATTTTTTTCCCTTATAGAAAAATGAAGAGCTGTGCCCCAGGGACTGGAGTGGAGGTATCTCTGTGTGCAAGCATATTCACCGAGGCTCAGTATGAAAGGGATAGGAAAAATAAGTTGTTATTGGGTGAGACAATATTTGTTTATAGAACCTAGCATTAACTTTCAAGGGGTTTAGAATAGGAGGCAAATATTTTTGAATACGCATTTTCATTTGGCTGAACACACATATCTGGCTGGAGGAGAGAAGGAACACCCCAACTTTACTGGAAGGAGGTCTCTGACAATGATGGGAACAGGAGAGTATCACTGTCAGGAAAGGGGTTGTTTACCTCTCAAGCTCAGCTTGGCCACAGCTGTGCCTGCTAGGTCATAAGGGAGTGAAATTAGCCGGCTTCATTGTGCTCCTTTGTCTTCTGCTGGGACAGGCAAGGGAGCTCATCTGTGTTGGCTTAATGAGTCACCATCTCTACGAAAGGGAGGCTGATTCAATTTCTGCTCAATCAATTAAGAGCATTGCTTGGCTCACAGGAGCCAGGCTCTCCTTCTGGGTGCATGCTGAATCCAGCTTAGCTTTCGTTGTTGAGTCGACCCCAGCATGTCAGATCCAGGAAAGCAACTTATCATAGCTGTGAGAAGAAATGGTTTGAGGGCATAGGAAAGTTGTTCTGCTGGTTGTCTCAGCCAAAGCCTGCACAAAATCTCATCAATCAGCCTTTTATCGTCCTTCAATTGCTAAGGTGAATCAAGCATTTCAAATCTCAAGTAAATGGAACAAATGACATGGATCCTTCCCTTCCTGGCACATCTTGGCTGAAGCGTGGTTAAGTTAAAGAGCTGATTTGACAAGCATAAGTGTGGAACTGTGACACTCACTAAGGACACCTTATCAATGGTCATACCGTGCATTTTGCACCCTCTGGTGGACTTATACTGAATGGCATTGTGACAGCCTGAGTTAATAGCAAGCTGGGCTGAGGACCGATTTGGTGAAAGAGACCACGAGCAGATCTGTAATATGCTCAGAAGCCATTTCAGTCTAGGCTGAATTCTGTCACAATCACTTGTAGTTGTTTCTTCCCATCCATTTCTCAGTCGCATAATTGTTATAGGTAACTACTAGTGATAGCAGCTTCATTTGTGCCCTTTTTGTAGAAAATAGAACACACAAATGGGGTTCAGGTGAGCATTTTATATAAGGTAGAATTTTGTTTTGTTAATCCAAGCTTGTATATGTATGACTCAAATGATTGCATCCTTTGTTGGGGTGATTTCATTTGTTGGATATGTATGTACGTATATGTACAATATATAAATGCTTTTTTCCCCTCCCGTTCACTTGTTCCAATTCTTGGAGACTGCTTGATTAAGTCTGGGGGTTTTTTGGCAAGATTTTTCAGAACTAATTTGCCATTGCCTCCTTCTTAGGGCTGAGAGAAAGTGACTGGTCCAAGATCACCCAGCTGGTTTGTGACTATGACAGCGGTGTAGTACTCTCTGACTCATTAATTGATTACCATGCTGTCATGGTAAAGAAAGTTAATGAAATAGGACAGGGGAGATTCAGATTCAATTCTAGCTTCAATGATAAAAGTTCATAACCTAACTTTGGGACAGTCATTCTCAGCCCAATCTGCCTCACAGTGTAATTTTGTGGGGATAAAATGATACAATACCCCTTCCTGAGTAAAGATGATGATGATAATTTTTCTAGAATTCTGTAAATTGGCATCATTTGTTCATCAAAAACAATATCTCATAATCAAATCTAACTGGATGTAAACTAATGGATGGACTATCTCAGTGCTTCTTGGTAACTTTAAGATGTTTGGGCCTTGACTTCTAGAATTCCCCAGCTAGTAGGCAACATGTTGACTAGGGAATTCTGGAAATTGAAATCAGGTTGAGAAATACTAGTTTATCTATTCACTGTCTGATGTGTTACCAACCATAATTACGCCTGATTTATAAAGTGAAAAATTCAGTAGCATAACAACAGAAGTAAAATAAAATGGGCAAACTGAAAAACAAGTGAACACTTTCACATTCAGGTATAGAAAAGAAATATTGTTACCTTCAATTCACCTTCCACCAGTACATCAAAACAAACATTCTGGTTAAATTCATGATTATGTAGTTGGGAAGCAAAAGAACCCCAAATAAGCTACTTTCAAATAGACCCTGTTTATAATGCATATGTGTGTGAGAGTAAACAAAACTGAAAGGGGGCTCAACTCTTACCTTTCTGGGGTGTATAGTCTTGGGATGGTT
Organism: Ophiophagus hannah; assembly: GCA_000516915.1. Lineage (NCBI taxonomy): Eukaryota > Metazoa > Chordata > Lepidosauria > Squamata > Elapidae > Ophiophagus > Ophiophagus hannah. The sequence continues at coordinate 57,557 of AZIM01000697.1, read as the reverse complement.
GTCTTCACCAGACAACTTCCTCTCTGTGGTTTTCCTTTCATCTGTCTAAAGAAATAAAGAAAGAAGGTCTCATTTATTTTTATTTTTTTTCAGAAACAAAGAGGCTTTTGTAGACATGGAAAAAGCCCACAGAGCTTGCAAGAAAAACTTAAGCTTTTTTTTTTTAGATTAGGAATGGATAGAACAAAAAGGCCCATGGAGGTTGTTTCATGAACTTATCCAATGGAGAATAAAGTCATATAAGAAGAAAACGGGCAAGGTTCTTGCAAATCCCTTCTGTTCCAGTTTGCAGGCAGAAAGTAGAGTAACTAAAAGCTTGTCTTGGCCTTTATCTATATCAGCAACGTTTATTAAATGTTTATTTAAAAATGCACAGAGAAAAAGAGTTTCTGTATGGCATTAAGGCATTTCCATTTGATTTGATTCACTAACTGAAAGACACTTTTAAAACCCTGGACATAGTAACTCTACATTCTTCACAAGGCCAAATGGTGTTTCCAGGTACTGTATGGGACCACAGGGCCAAATGAGAAATCCTAGGATTTGGAAGATTCCCAATATATCTCAGAAATGATGGCTGTAGTACAGTGGTGAAATGCTACCGGTTCAGCCAAACTGGGCCGAACCGGTTTGGCTGAACTGGTAGTAAAAATAAAAGCCCCGACATTCAACTGAGAGGAGAAAGAAGAGAAAAACACAGGATTGTCCCTCCCAACCGCCCTTGTGCTTTTTTGTTCTTTATCCTCTCAACTAATTGGCACGGCAGAGCCTCAGCTGGTGTTTGGAAAGCTGTGCACGCATGCACGCCTAGTGCGCACGCGCACAAAGTGCGTGATTACCGAACTAGTAGAGAAACTGATAGAATCCCACCACTGCCATAGTATCAAAGATAGCACTGTGCTATCTTTGATACTACAGCAGTAAATGTATATGTCTACAATTGAAACTGTAGACATATGCCATTTCAGAGTCTGCTATAATATTGTTGATTATTCTTTGTTGACTATTATTATTATTGATGATGACCATTGCCCTGATTCATGTGCTGAATTGGGCAGCTATATAAATATAAACATTAGATAAATGTTTTATCTCTTTGATAAAACAGCTGAACAAATCAACTGTTACTTGGAGGCTGCACAGACAATAAGAAAGTTAAAATGCCTTCATTGGCCATAACCTTCCAACACAATGATTAATTAGCTCATCTTATTGCTAGACTAGAGAAAAACACCAATTTAAAAGAGATACACGCTTGTACCCTCAGAGATCTGAATGGTAGGGAAGAAAGATTATTTCTCTGTGTTAGCTGGCTGGCTGGCTGGCTAGCAGGCAATAACAGCAGTGAAGAAAGGGCAATAGCAGTTTTGTTTACAGATGCTGAGCCAGAAAAACAGGTTGAACATGCAGGGTGGGACAATGACAGCCAGGAAAAGGGGTTCATGGACTCAGGATGTCTTTACATCTCGCTGTACCTCTGCAAACCCGTTCCATCCCCATATTCCTCTGGCAAGGTTGGGAGTATGTATTTCCCAAGGTAACATCTAGTTCCTGCATAGTCAGCTGCTGGCAAAGACATGTAGTTTCACATGCAGCACAATATGGGGCTGAAGTGTGATTGTAATTCCTGTTCCTGACTGGCTGAGCTGCTGAGCATATAGTACATTTTGTGCCATGAAAGAGACAAAAAGAATCAACACCCTTCCTACCCTCTAATTAATAAATCAATATACTAAGCTGGTTCAAAGTCCCCTGTATAAAAATCTTTCTAATTTTACATCTTTCTTATGATTTTTACACCCTGGTTGAAAGCTGTATGTGTGTGAAATCAATCCCTCCTCCAGCTTCATATTTGAAAACTAAAATACCAAAAAAAAAAAACCCCTCAATTCCCTGGAGGTCTTTTCTTTTTTTTTAAAGACAGGATGCTGAGAAATGAGCAAGCTGGAATGAATGCTTTACTTCTGCTAATTGCCTGGGACCCTTTTATCTGAACATCAAAGTTCTTACATAGATAGACGCATAGAGAAATTGCACAGTGGAAATTCCATTTCAGGGTGACATCCAAGCTCTCTCTTTCATAAAGTATGGGTTTACATAATGCTTGGTTTTATTGTACAATTTTCTTACATTTGCAGTAAAACTACATCACAACATCCATAATGTTAAGAGGGCAACTTAGAAGAGGGGGGTGTAAAGAAGAAAGATGACACTGATTTTCATATGCTGATATATTTAGCTGATTCCAATTACCAATGTGCCTATTCAGTCCCTTATTCAGATTATTATTAGTCCTGGTTTAGAGAAAGAAAGTGCTCCTTGTTTCCATCCAAGATGTCAGCAGATGGCCAGCTTTTAACCTAGTTCTTCTGGGGGGTTTTCCCACAGTAACAGCATCAGATGCTAGGTGGTTGTGCTAAAAGCAGGATTAAAAGAATGGGTTGCCTATTGACTAGAAATGTCATGTTCTTTTAATAACAAGTATGGAATCAGTTGCTGAAGTTTTTGACTATAGAGAAATCAGCCTTGTTAAGTTACCAAGTCTGGGATTATAAAGATGGCAGAACTTTTGAAATAGTGAAACTGAACTGTTTGATCAGGGAGAAGGCAACAAATACTTTTATAAAGGTTGGAAATATCTTATGGTCTTTTGTTGAAAATGGAAAAAAAATGAATGGGTGAGTGAGAAGATATGAATGAGATAGCTTTGATTCTGTACAAATGGTCTTACGGGAGATAAGTGGTTAACATCCCTCAATGTTATCTGGATTTGATTTTGACTTGGAAATAGATAGTGCAATGTGATGGATGATGTCTATCCCATGTAGGCTAAATCCATGACTTACCTGGCTCCTTTGGAAAACACAAGAATTGGGGATGAATGTCTCAATCTATGAGATGGTCTACCCACCATCTCAGGATAGGAAGAACCTTGCAGAAGGTGATTGAATATCTCTTCTGAATGAGAACTTCCTGCTGTATCCAATTAATTAGGCAACTATTCCCCAGTCTCTAAGCTTCCCCATTTAGAAAAGGCATTTTGGAAAAGAGTAAAAGAGTTGCCTTCTGGCAAAGATGGGCCAGAATTGAATTAATTATAGAAGTATAACTACAGAATCCTGATGAAAACAAATGATTTAAACCCCTTTTGGTCAGGCCTGGATATTCAGCTAGAATTGCAATGGTCACCCTATGAATGATCTCTGTCAAGAACCTGATAGGACAATGTACCTCTCCTGGTCCTCTTTTGGCAGTCTTTTGTATCGCCAACTATGATGTCCTTTAGAATGCCTATGAAAATTAGAAATTAAGGACACTGTTTTGCAGTGCTTTCTTTCCTTCCTGAATAAGTGATAGTAGTTGTAAGGGGAGGATGTCAATCTCATTGGACAGATTAGACTATGAAATCAACTTCATAGGATGACTAAAGCTAATTTTATTGAGCGTGGTTATTATAACAGAATCTTACAAGTCGGACTGTTCTGATTTTGATAAATAAAATGTTTTTAGCACTTAAGGAAAACTGCAGTAAAATGTTCAATAAATAAGTTGGCACTAATTAATCATCAGCTGTTAAGAAAAATCACACTGCATCATGCATACACAAAATTCAAAAGTCTGAGACTCAGGTTCTGAAGACAATACTCCCCTTGCAGGTCAGGGATATATTGCTATTGCCTGTTGCTAACTCTGCCTTACAGAGTATTTATCCATCACAAAAGTTCCATGTTGTTCCAATGATTCAAACAATCAACTCATCGCAGCCAACTTGCCATGGCCAACTTGCCATGGGACAAGAGGTACACTAATATCAAAGAAATAGTCCAATAGAATCTTTAAAGAAAGGATGCCAAAGGAGGGACAAAATAAAATGTAAATGACAAAAATTTAAATAATGTTCTAATTATTTTAAATAATTAAATTGAATTGTTGAATTGTCCTGCAGCGAGTTGTCCCATGTGAGTCACCCATTCCGGCCTAGATAGTATCAAGAATAGCAGCTTTTGCAAAGTGTCTTTTAGTGGGTAAACCATAGATGCAGCAAGACCAATTAGAAACAAAATAGGATTCCTGGCCTTCTATGCCTCTTCACTTTTCTCTCTGCCAGCTTTGTGTTGTTTATCTAACATATTGCAATCGTCTGGCAGAGTCTGTACAGCACTAGGTTACACATAGCCTTACATAAAAAGGCAGTTGCTGCCAAATGTACTGTTTATATCCCTTTTAAATGCCAGGATCAAATGTGTTCTTCCCCCTAGGAGCCCCTGGGGGCTCAGGGACAATGGTGCACTGTTGCTGGGAAAATGCTGGCCGTTAGGGAGAACCCTGAGCCGACTCTGTTAGCTGTCTTTCCCAGCATGATTTACACTCCTTGATTCAGTGTGTCCATTTGATTCCCAGCAGGCCCATCAGACATCTCGCCTGAAAAAACCAGTCTGGGTCCATCTAGGATTGCACAGCTCTGCAGGCCTCCCCATGACATTTTTTTCTCCCTTTTCAAACAAAAGTGAGGGCACTCCCCCGCTGCCATTGCGTTGCACCCTGCAGAGCATAAAGGACACACACAAACTGTGCTGTTCCTTAGGTTAATCTTCTCTGTCAGCATCACATTACTTAGACTTCATCAGTTTCAGGCGGTCTTGAATGTGTTTGGAAATCTTGGCCCAGGAAGCATGAAGTAATACACTCTTTAAAAAGCAGCATTCTTAAGACATGTACTCTCAGAGGGAGACCTTCCAGAGTAGAACTTTATGTTGTAACCTACTATGGTTTGAGACAGTAAATTGAAGGTTGCTATTACTACTACAAGACTGACTTTCTATGGGAGTGAAAGTGAAATTTTTAAATTTGAAGAAGTGGGATGGAAAAGTTATTGATGCTTTTGGAAATACCATGGGAATATCATGAAATGAAACAAATACAAATGTCAAGAAAATAACAAAAAGAACCAAATAAATCAGCCCAGAATTCTTGCATGATACATTAATGACCATGCTCATACTATCCTACTCTGGATACATTATGTAAAGAGCTAGAGAAACTCCATCTGGGGAAATCTACAATACAAATAAAAGGAAAAGGAAAAGGAAAGAGATGGATTCAAATACAGCAGCAATGGATGCACTGTTGGAAAACTGAATCCCTGTAAGAAGAAATCTGGTTGGTTGCTCCAGTGATGACTCCAGAAAGGGAAACACACCCCCTGAAAAGCAGCTCTATGATTTGGGGATACTGTTAGAGTTATGACCACTACCATAACTCTGATCTGAAGGACAACGATTTTCTGGAGAAAATCTATTTATATGGTCATTAAGAATCAGCATTGACTTGGTAGCGAACAGTCAGTCAATCATTGTAAGACTAGAACTGTGTCTCCTGATAATAACCACAAAATGTCATTTAGAATAACTCTGCTTGAAGAATTTTTGAACATTTCCCTATTGCTTGGTTATGTGAGCTATATCTGGGCTGCAAAACTCCAGCTGACCAAGGGGTAGTAGCAACCACTTAGTAAAGTAAAATCTTCCATGATGCAAGTTTCACTTCTATACTTTTCTTGGTAGCAATTTCAAAATAATTTTTCACTACCTTGTCCTGGATTTGTATTGTTGTTGTCATTTCCCAGGCTAGCCAGCAGTCCCATTTTCCAATGATGACAGATCAAAACCCTGGCCTGATATAACCCAGTTTAGGTTCTCAGCCCATTCAAGGATAGGCAGCTGCTGCTACCTGCTGAGATTAGGTATAGTAAGCCTCAGAAAATGGAATCAAACTTGCTGATTGCCTCCTTTTGGGATAATTGTTGCATTTTCTAGCTCCTAAGTTTTTAAGCTCTTACAAACTTGAGGATGGAGGTAGTGAAAAACATCAAATCTGCTTTTCCAAATTAACCTCTCTTATCATAAGTGCTTTAAAACATTTCTATATAGATGCACAAGCTACGTATGTATAATGAAACTCATTCTGTCTTACTTGCTCACAATCTAGTAGTGATATACCTTTTAAGTATGACAACATATACATCTCATACAAGTAATGGCAAAAACAACAGCTCTGAGTCAGACCCTCCCTCATGTAGGATAACATGTCCTCAACTTATTGTAGACACTTGTAGCCAATGAAAAATAAGATCACACTTGGAATATTGCATCCAGTTTGCTCGCCACAATATAAAAAAAAAGATGATGATATTCTAGAAAGAGTTTTCAAGGAACAGCAACAAAGATGATTAGGAGACTGGAGGCTGATCTTAGAGTCCTAATGGGCAATCATTTGAATATGACCTTCAGTGTGCTACAGTTGCCAGAAAAGCTAACACAGTTCTAGGCTGCATTAATAGAGGGATAGATCACTGAAGTGTTGCCT
>AZIM01000696.1:466659-478420 GCA_000516915.1 Ophiophagus hannah | reverse complement strand
GCAACTGACTCATATTTATGACAGTTGCACGTGACCCCCCTTTGGCAACCTTCTGACAAGCAAAGTCAGTGAGGGAAGTTGGAGTTGCTTAATGACCATGTGATTCACTTAAGAACTGTGGCAAAAAAGGTTGCAAAATTGGGTGCAACTCACTCAACTCACTGCCTTCCTTAACCAAGGAAATTCTGGTTCCGATTGTGGTCATAAATCGAGGACTACCTGTATGTCCAAGTAGCCTGGTTACTGAAACCACTTGGACCTCTATGCTCCTTCATAGGACTCTGAGTTATCCAAGATAGGCAAACTAACCATAGGATTTATTAAATCTGTGATATACAAAAGAGTTCCCTCCATGAAATCGTCATATTATCTGAGTTGTTTCACTGAGTGCAATTCCCATGTATCAGAGGGTTAGAAATAAAATCAACTCAATAAGTAACATCAGGCCGGTTAACCTCTCGCCCCTACGTAGTTCATGGAGTTATTTGGCCAAGTCCTTCAATTTTGCTACCTTGAGCTCTAAGAGAAATGATACATTTTTTTTAAAGACAACAAACAAACAAATACCAATTGCCCGTCTCCTCTTGCCAGTAGGAGACAAGTTTTCCAACAGAATAACCAGCTTGTTCTTTCCCCCAGAGCATTGTGGAATCTATTGGATTCCATACATTTTCAGGGATTAAATCAACCTCAACCCAGAGGGATGGGAGAACATTTAATGCTGAACTGTTTAATCCTTGACCATGACAAAGGGATTAGTAGTGCTCTTCCTATCTTCAGATCATTGTTCTCCTGCCCAGAAGGAAAGGACAATGTGTGGTCTGATAAATGGAACATCCTCATCATTATCACACCAAGGCTGTGAAATCCCAAGACAACAGCCACCAGGGTAGGAGTAATTGAAGCCCCCATAATTCTTTGCTGCTCCCCAAGGCCATCTGGTCAGCGGTACATTAAGGTGGTAATATGCCCGGCCTATCCTTATTTATTTATTTAGAAAATTCATATGGCCGCCCACTCACTCTTGTTGACTCTGGGAGGCTTACAAACAATAGAAATCAAATATACAACCATAAAAACAATAGCCTCATCTTGGCAACAGCAATTCGTTAAATAAGCCACTTGATGGGCTCCATCCCACTCTGGGTTCCCCAGGCCTTGTTGGCAAAACCAGGTCTTTGGGGCCTTGCAAACGAGTATCAAAGGGGGGTCCAGTCTAATTTCTGCAGAGATGATGTTCCAAAGGGAGGGAGCCACCACCAAGGCGGCCCTGCTTCTGGATCCCGCCAGTTAGCAGAGGGGAACCTCAACGTTCCCTGCCTTCCCACTCTGATGGGTCGGATGGATGTGAGGAGGCAGAGACAGTCTTTCAAATAACCTGGTCCCAAACCATGTAGGGTTTTATGGGTGACAACCAGCACCTTGAATTGTACCCAGAAGCAAATTGGCAGCCAATGCAGTTCCCGCCAGAGAGGTGACACATGTGCACACCTGAGCCTGTACAAAGCCATGCGGGCTGCTGAATTTTGAACCAATTGGAGCTTCTGGATATTTTTCAAGGGCAGGCCCATGCAATAGTCAAAACAGGAGGTAACTAGGGCATATAAGTGATGGTGAGCAGGGATTGTTGGTCCAGGAAAGGGCAAAATTGGTGCACATTTACTTATCATCTAACACAAGATGTAGGCCCCCAGATCTGACTACAGACCATGAAATTCCTTGTCAAATCTATCATATTTGCCAAGGAATTTTATGATCTGCAGCCACCCTAAACAGGTACTATTAGATGAGATCAACCACATACATGAGATCAACTATGAGACCATTAAACAGATCACCATCCTCAGTCACAATCAAATCAGATCTTAGTTTGAACTGCCTGGTAGTAAATTAGACCTCTAGGCTTGAGGGCACCATGGTTGAATTAGCCAAGTTCTGTTAGAGAAGTACTTTGCAGCTTTGTCTCCTCCAAATTAAAAAAATCACATGTATCTACCGACACAGTGAGGTCATTATAAATCACACTAAAAAGGCAGTTAAGAAACTTAAAGCTTGAACAAATCCATACAGAGGAAGGCAAAAAGTATCCTGGTGCTTGGTTTTTAAAATGCTTTATAAAGATTAAATCCTTGCCCAGATAACCACCAAAGACAGTCCAAAATGCACGTCATGAGATCAGATCTGAGCCCCAATTAAAACACCTGAACTGCATACATGGGCAAACAAATTATTTTTATGGAATAATTTTCAAGGCTACACTGACCCCTGAACTGCTCCCCACTTCTCTGTAAGTTATATCCATACCGTCCACAGGAATCAGTTTTTCCATGGCATCCTTATCCTGATGATAAATCATAAACTGCAGAGAAAATGTATCACACAGTGCTTTGGTCATTTAAAAATGCCTAGGCAAACATAGAGAGGTAATAACCCTCAAACCAGTAAATATCTCCACTGCTCATTTTGTATCACCAACAGTTATACTGCAAATATGCACAACCTTGGGTTACAGATCACTATCATCCCCAAAGAAGAAAGCTAAGGTTGCAAATCTTTGGGGGTCAAGGCCTACAGAGTTTGCTCACACCTGCAGCCCTATTCCACCAATGATAACATTTCCGTAAATCCAATCATCAACCAATTCAGGTGAACTTTTGCGTTCTAAAAGCAAACACAGACTATTTAAACTAGGACAAATTAACTTTTCAGAGCCAAAGCTTTCTTTAGGCGACTGATCTTAAAAGCCTGTGCATTTATTCATAGTTAGGAAAAATTGAGGCAATAAATCTGAAATCCATTCTGCCCTTGTTAAGGGCAATTCATTTCCCTTCAGAATCTTTTTACATATCATTTTCAGAACAAGTGCTTATTAAAACACAAACTTTGCTAAACCAGAACAGACACACAGAGAGAAACTTTCAAAAGATAAGTGCAGGATAAAAATATGGTTTTTCTATGTAGGAAATGTAAGGTTGAATACACAAAACCTGACGTATATTTTAATATTTTCATTGCGGCTTTGTGATTTTAATGCAAGTCGGGAGGTAAGCACAAAGGGGGTGGGGGGAAACTATACAAGAAGGATTTAGATCATACATGTTATGAAAACTCCAGACCTTGGGATCAAAGCCTAAAGTGATAGTTTGTATTAAGTAGACAGAAATCATTGCACAAAAAATTGAAGTAGTTACATTAGGAACACTGCAAGTGTCTTTCGAAATGAGATTAACACTGACAATTTTCCAACAAAGACAAAGAAGGGATAAAATCACCACAGTGAAATGCTTTCGTAAAAGATATATTTTGGCAGTGCCGAGTTCTGTATTGAATCAAACCTTTCAGTTTGTGTCAGAATTTTCATAAAAAGCTGCACACTTTTTTGTCCCATTACATTCAATGTACTTTATCAATGTACTACCTATTTTATCACTGGAGAGAGAGGAAAATTCAGCAAATGGTATTTTTATTGAAATGTCTCTAAAATTGGAAGAGTTGGATTAGATATGACTGTTCTGACAAGCCCAGAAGATAATCTGGAAAAAACAACTATTCAGTCATCAAGCATTATATATTTTCTTGAACTTCCATTTAGGAACAAAATGTTTCAATCCAGTTTACACACTAAATCAACAGGCGTAATGCAGAAATGCCTAATCTTTTCCATGCCTGCAGCTTTCAAGCATCTTTTCCTATCCAATCAGGAGAATCCTTACAACTTTGTGCCATTTTCATTCCATCTTGTCCTGCTTGTGCCTCTTTGTCTAACTTCACAAAACCTGTAAAAATCATGTCACTTGGAATGAATAAGCAGCACAAGAACCCTGAAGCATTGATGTACCTTAAAGCTTTCCAAACACATTAATTTAATTTATGCCAAACCAAAATTATGGACTTAATAGAATGATATAATCCCTTCTCCTATAAACAGAAAAAGAGGGATAGTTTAAGACTTGCATGCACTTTGGATTGACACCTTTTCAAAATTAACAAGCCACACACATTGCTTTACTCTAAAGCAGGGTTGTCAAACTCGCGACGACACGTTCTTGTCACATGACGTATTGCAACTTTTTTCCCCTTCGCTAAAACGGAGATGGATGCATGACGCACTCGGCCCATGGGCTGTACGTTTGACACCCCTGCTCTAAAGCAATGATTTTTCAAACTTGGCAACTTTAAAATATATTAACTTCCACTCCCAGAATTCCCCAGGCAGCATCTTAAAGCTGCCAAGATTAAAAAACACTGCTGTGAAGATTCCTGACACCACAGAAAGAAGACCAACAAATGCACTAAATTATTATTAAAGTTCAATAAAAAAGCAGGTCTTTGTATGGTTCCATACAAAGGAAATCCAGTTCCAGGAAATGGATTCCATTGTGCTGGATGTTTCTAGCAAACATCAGGCCACCATTTATGTGGTTTGGGTTATTACATCACCTAGGGAGTTGAACTTTATGGTACATATGGATTCTCCATACTTTATTCTTTTGAAAGCATTAATCAAAGTTTGGGATTTAAATATTGGTTAGCCAATAGCTGAGTTCCTACACACTAAGCCAAAATCTAACAAACCACATAATGATTTAGTGTGATGCCTTCATTTTTTGTTGCCTCCTTCCAGTATATGTTTCAAAAATGGTTTGGTTTGATTGATTAACGACCTCATCAAATTTTCCCAGAAAAGGTAGGCATACATACTGAATTATTCTGTTTCCATTGAAATAAATCTCCCTCTGTTTATTAGCCTATGTCTATATTCCCCCTAAGCAATTTATTTTGCAGAATGGCTGACGGAGGAGACTCTTTTAACTAAAACACAGTTACTGCAGTTTCATTATTATTAATTCCAAAGAAAGTACAATTGTTCTGTTGCACTTCTATGGCTGACAATACTATGGTTTAAGAGACATAAATTTGCCATTTTAACAGGTGTTTACCCATTTTAGTGAGGGTGACAGCGCTTACAGCAAAGGATGTACTTGGGGGGGGGGGAACAGAATATTTTTTTAATTCAAAAAGTGCATTGGTGACACAAGTACAACTCCTCCTCTTAGTCACTATTTTCTCTAATAGCTGCATACTTTAAAATGTGCACAAAACTATTATCTCTTGCAGGAATATATCTAGGGCAAGGAACTGATTTTTAATATTTGGAATTGTCTGCAGTCTTTTTACGAACGTTTTCTCTACTGGAGATCAGCTGGGTCCACTGCTGTTATCTACGTGGCACCACTTTAGATGTCATTTTCTGTCCTGACATTTCAGAGGGTTGTGTGGTATGTTTGTGTAGTCTGTTTTTAATACCTAAATTGTTTTACTGTGGTGTTACCTTTGGGTTTATTATATGTATCTCTGCCTAATATGATGAGCAGATTTTCTTAGAAAACACTTTGAATACATAAATCATACTAGTTTCTTCCCTCTCAATAAAAAGTAAAGGAAATGGCAGTATTTTTATCCTTTAAAATCCCATATTTGGAGGTAGACATGTTATGAGTTGAAAAACCTCAATCTTATTCCTTTCCAGATCAAACTTTTACATCGGTTCCCACTTTTGAGGAACATTCTGCGGGCAGAGATCCCTTTCCATCCCATTTTGACACTTGGGCAATCTGTACTTGTACTATTAAACTCCTTCCTCTTACCCGACAGGCAGAACACAACCATAAATAACTCCATGGGAAAAAAAAAGTCAGTATAAATTAGCATGGGAACCCTGCAGATTCAAAAGGTCGGCAACGTTTGTTGTGGAAAGCTGAGAAGAGGAAAACAAAGTCAAAGAGAACTCCAGCAATCCTGCAAATGCTTCACTATGACAAACCCTCCAAATTCATTCATGGTTGTATGCAGAAATTCTAAGAAGGGAAGATTAGATGATTGCAAACAGCCTTGAAAAGGGACAGTCCAACTATCTGCTAGTTATGTTGTCTCCCTCCCTCCCGTTTCCTTATTCTCACCTTCCTTCTGCTCTTCTTCCTAACCCAACAGGACACTGAAAAACTACCCCATGCCCACTTCTACAGATCAAATAGTTTTTGATGCTTACTTCCTCCAAGAAAACAGATGAGAGAGATTGACTAAATGGGATTTTGGGCCCAAGTGAACACAGCTAATCAGTCCCAACTGCAAGAAGTCTCCAAACTTGTGTGTGGTTAACACTTGTGGTTCCAGAAAGACAATGTCCGTTTGTATTTTACAAAGAAACCCACCCCACGGATCAAAAAAACAGTTGCTCCATGTTTAAGCAACATTATGATTTAAGGGGGGGAAAAAACCTAACCCAGGGAGATAGCCAACTCTGAAAGTTGGCTCTACAGCCACCTCCCCATCCGGAGGTAGCCGTTGGACAAAAGCTGTTTTGAATATGACCGAGATGTCCTTGAGAGCAACCCAAAGCATAATACAAGGCAGCACTAAGGGTTGGGGAGGTGGGGAGGAGAAAATAGGTCACTCATCCAATCAAATTTAAGACCTTTTGTTTTCAAAGCTTCTTTCTTTCCCCGTCTTTTCTCAAAAGCTTTGGACTCTCCTCTCCCCAACCAAAAAAAGCTAGTGAATTAATGAACTGGCCCTATTCACAAGTTATGCCCAAGGGCGGGGNNNGGGGGGGGGAAGAGAGAGAGAACTGGGAGAAGAGAAAGGATGAGCAACCATTTCTCTTTTGCACCCAGAAAAACAAACACGGTTCTACATTCATCACTCCCCCACCCCCAAAAGACAGAAAGAAAAGCACACGCTCAACTTCAAACCCTTATAGTTTTGTCAATACACCGCAGCTGCTCAGCGTAGCAATATTCTGTTACTACGCTCGGAGGAGGAAACACCCACCACTCCGAAAGAGTTGTTGTTTTTTAACCAGCCGATGCCAAATGACACAAGACCCATAAGGAGTTGATTACCCCTGGAATAATACTTTGTTCACAACTCTCTGGCATTTCTCACCGGTCTTAAGATACACAAGGCATGTCATGTCAACCTTTAAGGAAGGAAAAAAAAAGCCTTCCATTCCAGCTCTTCCCCCACCCTCAACTTCAACCTTGCCTTCCCCCCCCCGCCCCCAATCTGCTCTAACCAGCAACTAATGCAACTCACAGCATGCCTTAAAATTCATTATTGATTATTCTTTCTTACCTTAGGTTGAGCTCTTCGGGGAAATGCAACTTTGGGGTCAATCTGCGGGGTGGGGGGGCATGGAGGGGGGAGAAATGGAAAGCAAGATCATTTGCATATTTTCTTCAGAAAGGCAAAAAAAAAAATCCTACAACTGAAAGATTGCACTGAATCATTAATCCTTCATTTCTCAGGTACAAAATTTCTTTCAGGATTAAACCTAGCGGGAAAAGTCGTAACACACAGAACAGAAAGGAAAGCAGCACGTTCAGTGATTTAACTGTTGGGAACTTTAAAAAGTCTCCTTCCTCTTTCCTTCTTCAAACTGGTGCTAATTAGATCCTGAATGTCAGACGCAATCTGTATTACAGGTATTTAAAAATATGAACATTTTGGGAAGAGGATTATTCAGTCCATTTGTTTTTATTTTCTTATCTGCTGTTAACGCCTCCACAGTTTAAGAGATATATTTAAATAGCAACTGCCACTTTTAGTGAAGTTTTTTACGCTGCAAAAAAAAAAAAAGGTGAATGATCAGATCTGATTTTGTAATTCACAGTTAAGCTGTAATGGAGAGACAAGACATGATCTCGAGAACCTGATACTAAGTTTGCATGTTTAGATTTGACCGCATGTAAATAGATTTATTTCCTTTCTTTAAAAAAAAAAATCACCTGACGGCATATTGATTTTTTTTTGTTTTTTTTTTAAATAAAGGAACTTAACAAGAGAAGTTTTTTCTACACTAACTAAAGTCCAATCCAAAGAAACCTAAGAATAGAATCCTATCATTCTAAAGCCACACATGTACAGCTACCACTTTACCAAAAAAAATGATTTGCCAATAATACATTTTTTAAAAGTTAATAAAATTCAAAACCTCCAATCAAAAGCCCTCTTAACAAATAGCAAGCTCTATTGTGAATTATAAATTTGTTTCACCTCAAGTTCTCAGTCTTAATGTTATTTGGTTCCAAATGCTAAAATATTTTGAAATGAAAAGTGCAAATAATTTTATCAGAATCTCTTAAGTAGCAATTTGGAGAAATTGGGTAAAATTAAGTTAAGCAGAAATAGGAATTCTCTCAGCCCTCCATAAACTTTATACCCTATAAGCATGTTAATATTTTAGATATGAATTTTACTTTTAATGGTTTCAGCATCTTCATCAACGAAAAAGGTAGTGCTGTTCTAACAGAAATAAAGGGGAATGTTAAAAGTTCTTTCCAAGGATAATCCTATATATTTCTAATAATTGAGCAAGTTCGTAACAATCTTGTAGTTTCAAAAAAAAAAAAAACCTTAACAACCCTTCTGCCTACTGTTAACTGCCAACTTCTAAACTTTGTTTTCATCTGGAAAAGAGTCTTAGCCAAACTTTTGCTATAAAGAGTTAGGGTTGTTGTTGTTTTTAAAGCGCCTTTGGCAGGTAAAACAAAACCTTTGTTACTTGCATAGGAGATGATATATTCAAAGAGCTATCATTTCACACACAAATAAATCTTAGCCTGCACTTCAGGAAGGCCATTTCACTTGTAATGAAGTTTTTAGAAAGAAAAGCTATGTACCTGAGAAGTGATTGATTACATGCTACTGTAACAGCTCATCAAGCATACACAGAAAACTCACAAAACTTTCATCTAGAAAGCAACCCCTTTCCTAGAGATTAACATCCATCTACATATAGTCTCAGCACCAGCTAGAATATTTGGCTACCAGAGAAATACAACAGGTGTAGATTTCCCACTGTCCAAAACATTAGAAATGAGGCTGAGGGGTGGCAAATAAACATCATACAGCTGTCATGTTAACTCCCCATAAAAGTTTTAGCTGTTACTTTAAAAAGAAAAGAGGCATAAGATGAACGGAGCAATTTTCCAAAAATTTATGCCACGAAGAATGGGTATTAGCTGACAGATGGGCACCTTTTCAAAACTGGAAGGAGCTCACCACCTTGCCAGTTTGAGGCAACCCATTCGGCACATCTATACCTGTTGTGCATCCCTGTAAACTATTTAAAGAACAGCCAACAGAAAAAAGAGGCTACTAAAAATAAAATTAGTTAGTTAGGTACAATGCTACTTACTTTATCTACAAGTCCTCTAGGAAATGACTAATAATAAGACTATTTCTGATAGCAATGGCCATTACCTAAACCAAGCGTCTAATGTAACCGTAAACAAGAGCAGGCAACTTCCGTGTCAATAGCAAACCGAGCCGTTTCCTGTGCTCAGCGTTGGAACAGGGTCAAATGCTAGCAATACTAAAGGACAAGAAACTATCAGAGGTCTAACAAGGCAACAAAAAAAAGTATCTTTATGTTTTGGCTGTTGTTTTTAAACAATGATGAGAAATCCATTTCTGGACAAACCACTCAGAGGCGTGCGCTCTCATGTCCAAAATCAAAGCAATGCCATTTCATCTGGCTGGCATTATAGTAAGATAGGAAGTTTCCTATAAGTATTTCCAAGCTTCCCATTTTTGCCTCCCAAAAGTGGCCAGGGTAACCAACTTCGGATGCATAAACCAGGGTTTGCTCACATAGCTTGCTAACCTCTCCTGGGGCCCCTTCTTCTCTGTTGTTCATTTTATAGGACAGTATAAATACATCAGAAACAACGTCCATCCTTTGGTTTCATCTTTAAGTGTCCCCCCCTCCCCACTGGCAGTACACAAAAGCAAACAGTCATAAATATTCTTCCAAGTGGTATATTTTCTTAGAGCAGTACATTTAATAAGTTACCTGCCGGTATTTTTATTAAAACTATTTTAAGGTTGGTTTCTAATCCATTCCTGGATTATATGGCGGCTTTCTTTTTCCCACCCACCCCCCAGAAATAATTGGGGAATGTTTAAACATGAGTCACATGCTCAGACAAGCCCAACAGGACACATACCCAAAGTTATTAGAATTTGGAGGGAAGACAATAAAGCAAAGCTTCACTTAAGGACACTTTTAGACATAATAATCTCATTTATTTTAAAAGAGATTCATATAAAGCAAGGCTCTGTAATTTTAAAACCATAATTTCTTGGTGTAAAGGATAATTTTCACACTTCCCTGCAAATCAAAGTGTAATGATGAAATAATAACCATCCCAAAACTAAATAAAA
The DNA here is from genome assembly GCA_000516915.1 of Ophiophagus hannah. Classification (NCBI taxonomy): domain Eukaryota; kingdom Metazoa; phylum Chordata; class Lepidosauria; order Squamata; family Elapidae; genus Ophiophagus; species Ophiophagus hannah. The sequence continues at coordinate 468,193 of AZIM01000696.1, read as the reverse complement.
ATGAGCTTCTGCTCACAGTTTAAGAGACAGATTACTTTTATTGCTGCCTCTTTAAGTTACGGAATTAAAGTTACAACTAATTAAATTGGCCAAACACAAACTTCCTTTCTGATGCTACAGAAGAGTTAGGATATCATGCAGAGAAATGGAAATTTAGTGGCAGGAAGATGGGAGCATCAGACGATTAATGCCCTCTTAAACCAAAATAGTGTTTTTGCAATAGAAAAACTTGGAATATGATTCGGAAAGGAACAGAAACGTTGATCTTATGACAGTGTTGCAATTTTCCTTTTGAAGGTAGCACTTCTCACTTGTTGCAACCTCTCAAAATGCCCTTTTCTTTTAGGCTAGGAAAAAAATAATAACTTCCTCGGTATTCTAGAAAGGAAGGCTAAGGAAAATAATACTCTTAAAGTTTCTGCAACCTAAAATTGCGCTGCTCTTTCAAAAAATAAAATAGCATCTTTCTAATCTATCAAGAAGCATCTCTAATTATTCCCTTCCACTCACGCAACTTGGATAGAGTATATGTTTTTGAAAGCTAAATAGTTTAAGCATCAGTTAGCAGAAGGAAAAATAAATAAATATAATCAAGCCGAACTGTTCGGCTGACTAGTTAATATTTGAGCAAGGATGATTTCTTTTCTTTACAATATATAATGGGAACATGAGCTTCCAGATCTTGCAAGGTAGCCCAGCATTTCTTTGCACAATGATTACAGCATTAATAACCTATCACAATACCCCTTCGAACAGACCCAGCCAAAAGGACACTGTCTCTTTAAATGAGCCTGTCACATTCATAATATTGCAGGAAATAATGGAGACATTAAACACACACACACACACACCAATATCACATTGTGTAACATACCGTCTTGGAATCTAATTCATGATGAGCTTGAGCTAATACTTTATCAACACTTGCAGGATCAGCAAATGTAACGAAACCAAACCCCCTGAAATAAGACAAAGAAGAGCTGATGGGGAAAAGGCACAGAAAATACTAAGAAAAGACAATAAATACATTAAGATGCTCCATAAGACACATCCTAGATTCTCATATTATTCTGAGTCAAACCATCAGTCCTTGTCAGAAAATAGATTAGGGTTAAGGTGGATTATAAAAAAAAACTTATGCATGCTTCAAAATTTAACTCCTTTTCCACCTCTCAATGCACGCATACAAAATCTTGCCATCTTCAGTTCATGCTTTGTTTAACCCAAAAGTAGAAAGCTGTGAGATTGGCTCTTTTAAAAAAAAATACTTTGGTTTAACAGTTAGAAGTTTATCAAAATGAGACTCTCCAAAAGCCTATTTAATTTAACAAGTTTCCACCAGAAGAAAACATACATTTTCCTCCTCATTTCAATATCTATATTTAAGAGTTTCAAAAACAGAAGGAGCCTAGCTTCGAAGTTTTTGAGATGGCCAAAGAGCCAAAGGTTTTTAACTGCTTAATGCTTAATGTACCTTAAAGAACTGCTAACACTTGTTCTAAGCACACAGACTGTGCAAGCCTTCCATATATAT
>AZIM01000696.1:157036-179285 GCA_000516915.1 Ophiophagus hannah | reverse complement strand
ATCACACTTGGCCAATAAAGTATTCTATAACCAAGGTTGGGGAAAAACTGATCTACATCCTTAGGCTCTACACATACAAGCAAAGTCTTTCTCTGAAACAACACATTACTTTGGACCATGAAAGAGGACATTAATAAAGGAAGGTTTTGGAAAACAGAAAAGAGTTTGACAGGAGCTGAACCTTACATTAAGCTACAAGAGATATTTAAACCTCTTCACAGAAGGAAAAAACAAAACCACTGTTGGCTGTGATAGTAAAATTTAGCCATATTCTTAATCTAGATTAAAGCTACTATCAGGTTTAGTTACCCACTCTCAGTAGCCCAGTCTGGTCAAAATAAGCCAAAAATACAAAGCATGCTAAAAATATAGCTAAGTACATATCATTATGGCAGTGTATTTTTAAAGCAGCTACTGAAATAGGATAAAGTAAGGAAATATAGCTGAAAAAATGAGGCTTTACTGATTCTTTTTATGTACACATGGGCTTTCCAAAATTCCTATGCATCAATCACTAATTCCCAATTTGGCTAAACGTTATTTTAACAAGTATGCCATTGGAACCGCCTGCTTTACTCTGGAGAGCAAGTTTTAATAAACTTGTTCCTTAAATCATGCTAGGAATTTTCTGGAAGGGACAATGGGAGTTGAAACAAATTAAGGCTGAGTAATGATTCACATGAGCTTCTGAAAGAGAAGATGAGGCTGGACAAAATAATCCTTGGGTCCTTGTGAAATAAATTTCATTTAAAACTGCCAGAGTCTTTTTTTTTTAAGAGTTTCCATTTGGAAACGTAGGATGATTTCAGAAAGACAAAATGCTTAAACACAAACGCAGGAGGAAAGAGCCAAAGGCTGATGGAGCTTAAAGCCCTAATTTAAAAAAAAAAAATCACACATGCAGATAAAAAGGTGGAACTGGATGCAATTTGCACAAAGTATGCACGCTGCATCTTAACGCCCTGAGAGACATCTCAGAAGAAGAGCCAGAGGGGGGAACATAATGTAAGAAGTTTAGAAACTTGGCTTTCCCCATAAAAAAAGGGGACTGCCCATTCTGTTGAGCGTGCACCCCTCGCAATAAATTTGAGTCAGCACCACAACAACAGCTCTGCAGTCTTCCAAAGGGAAGCTGATCAGGTGGTTGCAGAGCCCCTGGAAACGGCAGTACGATGCAGCTGAAGAGGCAACGCACAACCCACAGACAAACTGTGGCTCGGCTGGAGAGCAAACCGACCTTTGCATCTGAATCTTCCAGGGAAATGATGCACTAAAGGCTACAGCGGAGGGAGTGAGGTAAGTTGCTTTGGCTATTCCCTTTTCCTCCTTTTATCACCCAATCCTCTTGCCAGAGAACAAGGTGTGTGTGTGCTGGTGTGTTATGTGCCTAAAATAAAAAAATATATATAAAAAATTGAGAGAGACAGAGAGACTGGGGAAAATACGGGGGGGGGGAGAGAGAGAGAGAGAGAGNACAAAAAAATGTAAGGAGAAGAAAAGGGGGGGGGGGAGAGAGAGAGAGAGAGAGGGAAACTGTCGTCTAACTTGGCAGTTTCCTGCACCAGCTATCTGCTGCAGTGACAGCTACAAAATCACCACTTAAATGTTTGGTTTGGTCCTGAAACTGTTTCTATCTTGGAAAAAGGGGGCTAGGGCTTAGGGTAAGAATGGAGAAGAAGCACCTCGAGAGGAAGCGCAGGCAGGGAAGTGTGCTTTAATAGCCTCCGAATGCATATTTGAGAACTGTTGAGAATATTCTCAGCGATTTCTAAGCATGCCTCAAAGTGCTCGGAATGCATTTTGGAACCATGGATGCCGCTTGCTCTTGTGTGCCTTACAGCTACGGCATGGCTAAAGGGAGCTGCTATAACGACTGCTGGCATTTTAAGACCTAATGCTTACATCCCGCTCAGTCTGCCTGCCACTTTCGCACAGAAGCATCATTTTATAACAGAAAGAATATCCGACAGACAAACCGGGGATTCAGACTGAGAGAGAGAGAGAAAGAGAGAGAAAGCAGACATTGTACAACGTTTGGAAGAGCCTAGCAGTTTGGGAAGAATGCTACCATTAGGAGCTGGAGGAGGATGGGAGAGTGGAAAAGGGGAAGGGAGAGAGATGAGATGGAAACAGATCAGGCTGTTTTGACAGACAGGAAGATGGAGAGTTTCCCTGGAAATAAGCATGTTTTTTCTGCACCGTTAAGGATGATGCCACAGGGATATGCCACAGGGGTGAGGGTATGTCTGACTTTATTAAAATGCAACTCTGCTGGCAAGGGGTAAGTGCTTTTTTCCCACACACCAAAAAACAACCAGCCTTCTAAAATGTTTGATAAACTGGACATGTGTTACATGTTTGCTTCTAGGCAACAATGGAGACCCGGATCTTGAAGGCATTGCTTGGCATCCTGGCTCTTCTCGTCTTCATACCAGCCATTCAGGGTATTTGTCCTTCTTTGTGTTCATGCTCAGGAAATGATAGAAACGTGGACTGTTCTGGCAGAAACCTGACCACACTGCCCTATGGACTTCAGGACAACATTACCTATTTGAATTTGTCGTATAATCATTTTGTGGACCTCAACCACCAGCTGACTCAGTTTGCAAATCTGAGAACCCTGGATGTTTCCAACAATTGGCTTCGGAGCCTCCCAGCTCAACTGCCCAGGTCCCTTTGGGAAATATATGCCACGCACAACAGCATCAGGGTTCTCCAAAAGCTTGACACGGCTTACCAGTGGAATCTTAAAGTCCTTGACGTGTCCAGGAATATGGTGGAAAGGGCTGTGCTTATTAACAACACAATGAGCAGCCTCGTGTTCCTCAACCTTAGCAGCAACAAGCTTTGGACTGTCCCCACCAACATTCCCATCCATGTGGAGATCGTGGATCTATCCAACAACTTCTTGTCGCAAATCCTTCATGGCACGCTGAGAAGGCTCACCCATCTTTCCCAACTGTATCTGCACAACAATAAGTTCACCTACATCCCTGACAAAGCATTTGACCAGCTGGCTCAGCTACAACTCATCACACTTTACAACAATCCCTGGGCATGCAAGGATAAACCACCAGCCCTCTCTTATTTGCAGAATTGGGTAGGTAAAACACAAGCCACAATCTTTGGGGTGCCGTGCCCAGAGGAGGAGGAGGAGGAGGACACTGTGTCATGGGAAGGCTCCGGGCCATTCTCAGCCACTCCAACCCTGGCACAGAACCACCTCGTCGTGAAAGCCATAAAGGCAGTGGATACAACTGACTCTGCAGAAGCAACTGAACAGAGTGAATTAGCGTATGAACAACAGTCCGGAATGACGGACAACAATGTAAACAGCACTGATGACCCAACAATAGCATTCACCAGCACCGACAGGCCACTGGTTCCCTACCCAAAAAATCTCAGCACAGAGAACCTTAATTCTTTCGAAGTGGCTGCAGCCACGCACAGGGTCTACATCCAAGATACCACCTCTGCGAAGTCCAGCACAAAAGGTCTGGCCGAAGTCCCCACAATTCCTATGACCTTGAGGATCACCAGCGGGGTGCCTACAAACTACCCAAAGAAACAACAAAGCACAACAATAAAGAAAGAAGAACGCACCACAAAAATTAGCCCTCGCGCACCCTCTAAAGCAAATGTGCCCAGGGGGTATTTGTTCTCCACTGTCATGCTTGCTGTGGTGGCCCTGGGAACTGGCAGTGAATTTGTGTTTAAATGAATGAATTGCTTCATTATTCCATATTAATAACATGTCTGGGGAGGGGGAGGGGGAAGAAATATGCTCCTGTTCCACAATGAATTACTGTAGATGCAAGAAGAAATGCCTGTTTTTAAGATTCTGAAATATGACTGAAGAATATAATAACTCCTCTTGGATGGCAGGGCTGCAGAAAATCACGTCTTGGTAACCAAGCTGCTACTTACTTAAATTATGTCTTACTGAATTAAGAAAATAAAAAAGGAAGAAAATTATACCCAATAATACGATTGTTTTTATGAAATGTGTTATTTTGTATTTACATTTTTAATTTTCTTTCACAAAAATATTTAAAAATGTCAGTATTTTCTGTATTGATTATGAATAGTTTTGTCATTAAACATCTCGAAACAAAAACATTTGAAGGCCTGCGTTATACATCTACTGGCTGAGTTGCCAGGCAGAGAACCTTGGAATATATAAATGCTAATTCTTTATCAAAGATGACAATGCATAAAGGGGGGGAAAAAGAGGGGGCGGGATAAAGATATCTAAAACACAACTACCTCTAATCGTGGTTTGTTGCCATAACTCTTACTAACATCCTAGAGGAGATGGGACACGAAGTTATTTGTCAGCTCCCACCAAGTTTTCATTCAGTATTAATATCTAATTACTGTTTAAATGGCCAAGACACTGAGCTTGTTGATCAGAAAGGTTGGCAGTTTGGTGGTTCGAATCCCTAGCACCACGTAATGGCATGGAGATGTCTTTGGACAGTGCTGGCTCTTCGGCTTTGTAATGGAGATGAGCACACCGCCCCCTAGAGCCAGAAATGACTAGCATGTATGTGCGAGGGGAACCTTTACCTTTACTGTTTAAGTAGGCCTGGGAGCCTGAAGTCCTTAAGATGTTGCAGAAAGACTTCACTTATTCATTAGTTATGTCATATTTCCCTTTCATTCAGGGCTGAAGGTAGTGTAACGAAGTGTTGTCTTCTCATTTTCCCCACAACAATCTTGAAAGGTAGGCTGGCCCGAGAATGAATGATTGACTCAATGTCACCTCAATGTTCCCATCCCTAGGTCTCTCCTGGGCCAGCGAGTACCATGACTGCTACTCACAGCAAGCAAACAATGGTTTAAGTATTTCACACCTAGCCCATAGCTCTCTTAATGTCATAATCCTCCACATAGGTTGAAAGTCAGCATCAATGGCCCCATGCTCAATCAGCCTCAGGTTGGGGAGAGCAGACCTATTTGTTTTCTTTCATCAAATTTCTACCCAACTGTCAGCCCTGCGAGGCAGGCAGGGTCAACCACACAAGCATAGCATGGATTAATGCTTTTGACTGCTGTAGAGTAGAACAATAGAATCTTGCAAGCCCAGTTGAGTTTCTCTCTGACCCAGCTAGTACTAAACAAAATCCAGGGGTCATTTTGAGTTTCTTTCATGTGCTTCCCTCTTTGTCAGGCTGAGTAATATTTTCTGAAAGTTCCCCCTCCAACAGTTTGCTCCCTCCCTCCCCATTCCTAAGGCCAGCTTTCCATTCTTTCACAGTACAGGAACCATTTTTCATTGATAAATAAACACAGTGATTTAGTGGTCTGGAAACAAACCGCAAAGTTCAAGGTGAGCCAATGTTGCATTTTTGAGAGCTTAGAATAGAGGTGGGGAGCTATGGCCCTTTTATGACTTGCGGACTTCAACTCCCAGAATTCCNCAACTCCCAGAATTCCTGAGCCAGCCAGCTCAGGAATTCTGGGAGTTGAAGTCCGCAAGTCATAAAGGGGCCACAGTTCCCCACCCTTGGCTTAGAACCACAAACTGAGATAAATAAATATGTTTGCATTATTTAATCAGGTGAACATGGCATATAATAAAATGCCCTGACATGCCATGCAGATGTGGGCACACAGGAACTGTCTACCTAGCTCTGGATGGAGCCCCATCTCTGAAGGTGTCCATTATTGCTTAATGGATGCCTTCAGAAGATACAGCCTTGAATGATTACCTAACCCTCAAGCCTCCTTTGTTTAAGTTTAATGCAGTTTCTATTCAAAAAGCAGGGGGGGGGGTTCATTATGAGACTCTAATAAAAGAGGTCAGGTAGAGGTGGAATTGCCATGAAGCTTCATTGATGATAACCTGGCTGGCTGGAAGGACTCCAAGCCTTAGTATCTCCAGATTGAAAAGGATCTGAGAAGCAAAGGATGGGAAACACCCTTCTCTGCAAAACCATCCTGGAGTGCCATAAATCTGGAGTGCTACTGCTATCGCTACTACTCCCAAACTTCCTGCCCAGCAATGCCAATGGCCATACCAACTGGGGAATCTGGGAGTTTGCAATTTTAATGTTTAGGAAAGGTTGGCATGAACCACACCGAAAAGTGCAATATACACTATCCCAGTGTTTTTCAACCTTGCCAACTTGAAATAATGTGGACTTCAACTCCCAGAGTTCTCCAACCAGCAAAGTCGAAGAGTGTTGACATCCACATCTCTTTTAAGTTGTCAAGGTTGTGTGTCACAGGGTCTTTTAAGTATACCCAAGTCAGAACCCAAGAGAACCAACACAACCACTTTCATGGGCAACATATCCAGATATTATAGAATCAGCCTGGAGAAGTCTGGGCTAATCAGATATGTCACCAGTAAGAATGATGGGCAGGTAATCTTTGACTTACAACCACAATTTAGACCAGCATTTCTATTGCTAAACAAGGGAGTTAAGTGAATTGCACCCAATGTTATGACCTTTTTTGCCACGGTTAAGCAAATCACTGCAGGTGTTAAGTAAAACATGTGGTCATTAAGTGAATCCAGTTTCTCTCATTGACTTTGCTGGTTGTAAGCTGGCTGAGAAGGTTGCAAGCATTGATCACATGACCCCAGGACACTCCAACCATTGTAAATACATGCCTATTGTCAAGCACCCAGGTCATGAGTGGGAGGACTGTTGTAAGTCACTTTTTCTCAGTACTGCTGAACTCTGTACAGTCGAGGATTGTAAGTCAAAGATGGCCTGTAATTGATATGTGGGCAGGAAGTTAGGAAGAGCCACAAAATACTTGTAGGATGCAGCTGCTGCAAGTGTTTCTCAACTTTAAGGCATGTGGACTTCAACTCCCAGAATACCTTAGCCAGCTTTGCTGGCTGGGGTGTTCTGAGAGTTGAAGTCCACATGTCTTAAAGTTGTCCAGCTTGAGAAACACTGACTTGCTGAAGAACAGAGAAGCTGCAGGAAGTTCCTACTTGGTGAATACAGTGAGGATGCTGCTCCACAGAGCAATTATTGTGGTTCTGCTCTCTTTTCTCTTTGCTACTGCAGCTTCCAAGCAATGAAGGCTGCAAAGAAATCCACGCCCCGTTTCCCTTTCGAGAGGCTGTGGACAGCAGCTCCCTGACCAGAATGTAAATTTTCTGAGCTGGATGCAAAAGGTAGAGGGGCAGGATTGGCATAACTGCCTGTTCTTCTGCCTATTCCTCCTCTGCAGCTTCCCCAACAGGTTACATATTGCAGCAGCCATTTCCATGGTTACCCGAAGCAGAGGATTCAGAAAAAGGAGGTCTGCTCTCCTCATTAGAAAACAATATATTTTCCCCACTGTGGATCAAGGGGAGCAGAATGGCAAAACAATGAAGGCAGGAGAATTGACAAGCTCGGTACATTGTTAGAGAAACGCAGCATGGCAATTTCATTAAGACTAGCTGCAATGGGGTCAGCTCAGGGAAAGGAACAGCCAAGAGGTCTGGTGGCCGCTCACCTGTGCCAAGGCCAGAAAGACAAAGTAAAAATAAGAAGCAACACACACACACACACACACACACACACACACACACACACACATCCAAGTCCTTTTAGCAACCTCTTCTGAGTCAGAATAGGAATAAACAGATTAACAGAGTTGGAAGGGACCTTGTAGGTCATGAAGGAGACCCTACACCAATGATGGCTAACCTTTTCCACATCACGTGCTGAAAGTGTGCACGCATGTGCATGCCTGCACCCATGATGCAATGTGTGCCTGCCCCCTGCGCATATGCGCGAGAGCCCCTGCGCCCTGCACCTCTGTGCATGCATGCGTGACCCCCCCCCACGCGTGCCCCGCCCTGTTGAGATATCCGACAATCAGCTGGCTGGCGGGNTGCCATAGGTTCACCATCACGGCGGTTCACCATCACGGCCCTATACTTCACCATCACGGCCCTATACCATACCATCACGGCCCTATACCATTTCTGACAGATGGCAGTCCAGTCTCTTCTTGAAAGCAAGGGCTGAAAGAGGAATAAGCAATAGCAATAGCACTTAAGACTTATATGCCGCTTCATAGTCCTTTACAGCCCTCTCTAAGCGGTTTAGAGAGTTTTCACCACCAAGTTTCCGGATGGAATTCAAAGTGCTGGTTTTGACTTAAAATATCCTAAGGCTTGGCACTTCTACAGGTCTGCCCTCTCCACACAGAAGCAGCCTCTGAACTCAACCAATGGGGACTTGCTGCCAACTTCCCTCAGACAGATGGAGCAAAGGGGCAGTCTTGTTTGGCAGCAGCCTCCATATTACGAAACAGCCTCTGGACATTAGGTTGGGACCGTCACTATTGGCTTTCTAGAAATCATTAAGACAAAATGTTTGAGAGGGCTTTTAGGTGTACATAATCCCCATTGCATTAAGTGTTTTTCTTTTCTTTATTGTTTTTTATGTGTTCACATCCAAGAGTCCTTCTCATCTACTAACTTCTGGTTTCTTGTTAATCTTTCTTCAAGTTAGCAGTATTTTGAAGGGAAGGGAGTGCTGTTCATTTAATTGAATACAGAGTAACAGATTTGGAAGACCTCAGAGGTCTTCTAGACCAACCCACTGCTCAAGCAGGAGATCGTACTGTCAACTCATAAAATATTTCTATGGTGTTCCCCATGGCCGTATGTGTCTCAGTCGGCTACATCCAGGCAATGCTGGACAGTTTAATTCCCAATAAATCCTTTTTAAGTTTTGGNNNTTTGGCTCGAGACTCATGATTTAAATGGGAGTAACTGACGGAATCCTGACACATACTGTGTCAGACAAGAGACTGGATACCCCCAGTAATAGAGCACCCACAAGTTCTGGAGGTGAGTATCTGCTGTAGTACCTGCTCGGCGGAAGCGACCAGGTCCTCAGAGAGAGACGGCCGTGCAGCGAATGAGCCATCCGGGAAGGGGCCATGCCAGCGTGAACAAGCTGTCTGGGATGGGCCGTGCCAGCCAGGAAGACCGGGACGGCACCAAACAGCTGAGAGGCGTGCACTCTCAGAACAGCTGTGGGGCGGGCTTGAGTGGGCAGAATGGGCGGGGCTCATGCCGTGACGGAAGGGGTTAATGAGCGTGTTTAAAAGGTGGTGGGGAGCACCAGGCAGTTAGCCCTGACTTTGTACTTTTTGCTGTGTGCTGATCAGTACGTGCAGCGTTTCTGCAGTGAAGATAAAACACTAGCAACAAATCCTGTGTGGTTGTGGCTTATTCTTCAGACGCAGTTAGCGGACTTGACAGTAATTTCAGAATGCCAGAAGTCATCACATAAAAGTTTCAAACCCGTTTCTACAAGACAAGCAGAAGCAGAGTCTGGGAGTGGAGTCAAGAGAGGAATCAGCCTGGAGTCCTTACATTGCCACAAGGGATTGAAGTCCAACACCACCACCACCACCCGCGAATTCTGTTGACTCTCATCTAGTGCCAAGTTTGTGCTGACAGTTGACTAAATTCTTGTCTATACGTGCGAGCAATAAACCTTAACTAGAACTTAACATGTGGTCCCAATTCTTCGAGCCTGACCATTTCTAAGCTCCATGTACATACAGAATAGGGAAAAATAGGTGCAAGCAATATCCAACTTCCTTCAGTAGAATATGTTATACAACCTGATTATGTCTAGCTTATTTGCTTCAACATATACCAGCGGTTCATTTTCAGTTTTGCACACTGAGTTCCAAAAAAAGACTGCAGAGTCAGGAAATGTTGGTCTCACTGTAACATTACAAACTTAAGAGATCAGCAGCCCAGGGCCTGGGTTTCTACAAAACACACATGGGCTGCCCTACAAAGGTCAAAACCTTTCACACCAAAGAAAAAAGAGACACATGCTACTTTAAAAAAAGGTAGAGGCATCCAAATTTACCGCCACCCACTCTCCTTTCTAAAATGGAGTAACCATCAAAGGGAGAGAGGGGAAGTGAATGCACACCTAAAACTTGGGTGTTTTGAAAAAGGTTTAGAATATAATGCTGGGGAGGGATCCTTTCGGTGGGCAAGATCTACAATGAACTTTTTTATTTTTGGGGTGAGATGAAGTATTGCAGTACAAAGGGAAACAGTGAGAACTTCCAGGGCTGGGATTTCCCTCTCGTTAAAATAAATTAGGGGAGGCTCTGGTTTTTTTTTTAAGTGTTATCGTATCTATTTTGAGATTTGTGTTACTGTTTTTATATGTTTCCTCCATCAATACTGCAGGGTGGCCTTAATATTATAAGCTATCTCTCTGCCATAATGAATCATCAAAGATTTTCGTTAATCAGGCTGGAAAAGTTAACAAAGTGCAACATATGATTGTCAACATTAAAATAGTTATGCTCCTAAGCCATCTGTAGTTTTAACCAATGCTTATGATCAAAACCTTGTTGCCGATTTCTCTTGGGATACTTTAATCTCGTTCAGGGGCATTCAATGTTAATCCATCAATTCATAGAATAAAGCAGCTGTAGATTATAAAGCGCACTGTTACTGTATAAGTAGTAGAGGTTAAATATGCTTTGAACATTTTTAAAAATACTTCCCGAACCATATAGGTAGGCTTTCTATTTAAAACAATATTGACTTTGGATTTTGGTTTGCAAACAAGGAAATGAGTCCTTTGTTAGCTGTGTGCTTACATCACTCTTGACATAAATTGCCACCCTTGATATTCTGGGACAGCTATTTCGAAGTCTGGATAGTAGTAGTTAAGCTAAGAAAGAGCTTTCCATCTTCCAAGACGACATTCAGAAAGAAAAGAGAAGGCACAGAGAGGTATGGAATTTGATACAGTTGTGTAATTGCATCATTTCTGTAAATGATGGTAACTTATCCTTTGATTTTTGCCTGCTGTCCCACTTCATCCCAAAGACACAGGAATTGCAAGTTTGGTGTTGGTGGTTTAGATGGTTATTTATTTATTTTTTGTCTCAATGTGTTAGGTTATCAGGTGCAGAACATGTACAGGATTTGCTTTGCCTGGGTGGTTGGCTTTGAGTGAGTGATCTTAATTTTAAAGGAGAATATTTGTAGCTCAGGGTTGGAACGAGGGGTCCTTGGCGTTCTCTGAGCTTGGTTGTTTTCTTGCAGTCATTTTCTTATCCCAAGCTAGGTAACATCATCAGTGCTAGCTAGCACTGTTGATGTTACCTAATTTGGTTGGTGAAATGTCTGCAAGGAAACAACCAAGCTCAGAGAGCACTAAAGACACCTGATCCTAATTATATATTTGTGGGAGGAAGAGTGATCTGGGTTTTAGACGGCAAATCTTGCAACTTTTCCCCATTCCTGTGTGTGTTCCTCTGCTGAAGGAGCAAAAGCAGGGTCACAGGAATAGGAGGAGAAGCTGGGCTGTAAGAAGAATGTCAGACCAGCAAGCTTCTTTTAAATACAGAGATGTTTGATCTAAATGGATGAATTTCTGATAGCACAGAAAACAGATTCCAATCCTTAAGAACTGACAAGCAAGGTTCAGTTCTCCAAATATATCTACCATGCTTGATTTCATCCCCAGGAACCAAAATTGAGTGTATTATTGTCTTTAAAATACTGGCATCCTTCTACTGGAGGGTCACATATGTGGGTCACTATAATGATACAAATCTTAGAATGAGCACAGAAAGGGGCATTAGGAAAGCACAATTCAGTATAATGATCAAATGTGAAAAATATAATGTGAAAGTATAATGTGAAAAATAATTGTTAAAACATCTGAACTTGCAAACAAAGAAGCATAAGGAGAGAGAAATCTGTACATGGTCCTGTCTGTCTCACATTGACTTACAAGAGACAGGGACACCTGAGAGAATGACACTGATTTCTATTGAACATTTCAGTAAACATCTGATGATCTTTCTAAATAGACTGCAGCCTAACATACAACTGTCTCACCAGATGTGCTCTGCAAGAGCTCTTTCTCTCATAAGTTCATCCAGACACAAGTAAACACACACAAACCAAAAGGGCAAAGCAAGAAACTCCCATTTTCTTAACTTGCATTTTCTCCATACAATTCTCAGGAATTTGTAATGGATCAATCTAACTAAGGGGAAATGCTTTCCACTGCACCAGTAAAGTAGAAAGGGTTTTCATTAACTGAATTGAATACTTTATGTGGCCAAGTGTGATTAGACACACAGGGAATTCATCTCTGGAGCAGCAGCTCTCAGTGTACATGCAAAGCAACAGAACAATGATAACCATCATCATAATAATACCAATAAAGAGGGGGAATAAAGAAGATAATCAGTATCATCTTTAATCTGTATCACTGGGAATTTTGGGAGTTGTAATTGTAATCCCAGGAAGTCTGAGGAACACCTAGGAGGATTTTTTTCCCCTTAAACCAAGGACAATATAATCATCATAGACCGCTTGGCATCTGTTGAGCTAGGAAATAAACGAACGAAACTCCATTTATACTTCACAATAGTTAATATAGAAATGGTATTTTTAGGGCTTCCAGGCTCAATAAGGAGCAAATCCAATTCTTGCTGGAAAGGTGAAAAAGGCAACTTCATTGCAATGCAGCTTTTCCTTTACAGGTAGTCCTTGACTTACAACCACAATACAGCCCAAAATTGCTGTTGTTAAGTGAGACATTTGTTAAGTGACTTTCGCCCCATTTCTTGCCACATTTGTTAAGTGGTTATGTTAGTAATCCGGTTGCTAAGTGAATCTGGTTTCCCCATTGACTTTGCTTGTCAGAAAGTCGTAAAAGGAGATCACATGACCCCGGGACATTCTAACCATCATAAATAGGAACCAGCTGACAAGCATCTGGATTTTGTTCACATGCTGCGGAAGTTGTAATTGTGAAAAATGGTCATAACTCACTTTTTTCAATGCTGTTGTAACTTTGAACCGTCACTAAATGAACTGTTGTAAGTAGAGGGCTACCTGTATTAGCTGAGCCCTAAATAGCATCAGAAGCAATGTGTGTTAATCCCTTTAGATTATACCTTTTATTAACAGCATAAACTGGACATGCACAACTATTAAGCTCTGATTGATGCTGGTCCAAGGATAAATTCAGTTTTTAATCTACAAAATGCCCTCTAGGCCACATTTAAAGAAATCTTGGCTGGAACCCAGAGACATCAAGAAAACATATAGCATGAACGTATAGCATGAACCTAACCTTGATGTTGGATAACCATTTTGTCTGAAGTGGTGTAGGGCTTCCTGCCTAGGTAGGGGGTTGGACTAGAAGACCTNCAAGGTCCCTTCCAATTCTGTTATTCTATACTAACCTAGGCAATATCAAGCTCAGGCAAAATCCCATGAATTTGACTTCTGGAAAGGAAATAGGATTGTTGGGCTGGTCATCAGCGGAGAGCAATCCTCCAAAGTCTGATGTGAATGTTCTTTCCATTTTATGTCTACTGTAGAGGTGCATGATGAAGCCCCAACTGTACTCCATCGTTATTCTACTGCTTGCCAGGATTAACTACGTGAAAAACACAAACAGTCCTATCCAAGATGCTGCAACTTCTAGCACACAACCGCCCCTGATTCCCATCACCTCTGTTGCCACCACCTCTGTTGTCACGTCTACTACCAAAGCTCCCGATGACCACAAAACCTCTGCTCCTGAGAATAACGTCACATCTGTTACCAAAGCCCCCAAGGGCAACACCACCTCTGTTGCCAAAACCTCTCATGAAACCACTAACAAGGTTCTTTCTGAAGCCCCCAACAGCAAGGCCACATCTGCTCTCAGCCTGGCCCCCAACGTGTCACCAGTTCGCACCACCAAAGGATTTACAATGACAACCAGGAGTGACGGCATACCGAGGGCAACCGGGAGCACCAGCATATCGATAGGAAACCAGACACCGAATCCTACATCTGCTCCCAGCCTGGCCCCCAACGTGTCATCAGTTCGCACCACCAAAGAATTTACAATGACAACCAGGAGTGACGGCATACCGAGGGCAACCAGGAGCACCAGCATATCGATAGGAAACCAGACATCGAATCCTACACTGGCTGGAAATACAACCACACAACGGAGCAACAAAGTCACTAACACAGCCCGTAAGACAACAAGGCCCACTTCAACCAAACCAACTACTGCTAAAGCCACTGGGAACAGAACCAGCACCTTCCCAGTGCCTTCCTTGTTTGCAATCATGTTGCTTGTTGTTTCTGTACTCTGTTTTTAAGAAAGTTGCACACTGTTGCACAATGCCATTCTGGGTGAAAGGGGAGGGCTTTTTTTTCTTTTTCTTTTTTGCTGTTAATAAATGTGCCATAGTCGGTTCTCTTATAAGTCCTCCAGTGCATTTGCCACCATCTTCTCTCTTGCCAGCCTTCAATGGAAAAACTGCCAATTTTCTAACCCAAGGAGTATGCCGTTTTGCTTCAGTTAGGTCAGACTGAGCTATGGCTATGACTCTTTAATCAAAATCACAGCTAATATTATAAACAAGGCAAACACTAACAGCTTATCTGTGCTGCTGGGTATGTAAATGGCTAATCTTTAGCCATCGCTTTTTAGCATATCCACTAGTCTTCCTGTATGTAAATAGTCTTCTGTTTCTAAAAGCAAGAGCCAACATATCTCTACCATTCCCTCCAGCTTGCTTTATTTATATTTGCACTGCAGTAAGTGGAGGAAATGTCTGAATTGGGAAGACTTCCTGCCATCTCTGAAATCCGTGATTTCTACCATTGCCTGAGAAGCAGCAGAAAAAGTCCTGAAATCAGTTGGGAATATCTCCCTCAATGCCCTTAAAAGCTTTCAACGAACCCAGTTTTTATTTGTCAGGTCTATAATAGCTAGGATAGTACTTTAGGTTTACCATAGCTCATGACCACCCCAAAATTTGCAACACGCAACCAAGAAGCACTCTCCAAAAAGAGGCAGGTGCTCATACCCTCGAGATTCAAAAAAGGTTTGCAATCAAGTCACACCATGAGGAAAGCTGCACATGCAACCCTTTCTTGTTGGAGATCCCTGAAAGGACCTACAAGGACAGACAGTTGAGCAGAATGCAACTGAAAGACACTTCATGGGTCAAGACCAAATGTGTGGAAATCCCTCCAGAGTCTCAAGATTTGCTTTAGCAATCAACAAAATTTCCTTCTGACCGAGACTTCTGACTACAGATATTACCTGCACATATATTTATGTACGGGAGGGTATAATGTGCTTTCTACTGTCATGTTTATTAAAAGCAAATGGAATTAAGGTACCAATAATGCAAATTAAAATGGCTACATAAAACTCAGACATCATCTTGGTAGCAACCAATAGTTTTTCCCAAACTTTTGCCTTCCTTCCACGAAATTCCAAAAGCGCTGCCCACCCATGAATTATGGATAAACATTGCCTTTTTTAAAAAAACGTTCATATGCAGAGAATGGGGAGGGGGGCTCGATGGCTTAGTGGGTAAAGACTCTGAATTTGTCAGCTGGAAAGCTTACAGCCCGGTTTGAGACTGTGCTGTGAGACAGGGTGAGCTCCTGTTCCTTGCCCCAGCTCCTGCCCACCTAGTTGCTCAGAAACACACAAATGCAAGTAGATAAATAGATAAATGGTAGGAGAGTAACAGTGTTCTATGTGCCTCGGCATAAAGTGATGCCGGCCACATGACCATGGAAACATTTTTGGATAAAGCTGGCTCCCCCGGTCAAGAAATGGAGATGAGCAGTGCCCTCTAGAGTTGGACATGACTGGACAGGTGAAACCTTTACCTTTAAGCAGAGAATATTTAATCACTCAGGGACATTGTAGCTGTATTGGGCCATTCCTTTCTCCAAGCAGCCTTACACCTTGCCCCAGGAACACTATTCATTGCAATGACTGCTGGATAATGAATTGGTGGGGTCATTTGTAAGGCACAACCTGTTCTATATGTTTGCTTAACTAACCAAAAAAAAAAAAAACACTTCACCATTCAGAGGAAACTAATACATCAGTCCTTTATTTGCTCATACCTGATTTGTGCAACATTTAATACTGCATTTTTTTTCTATGTTGACTGACTATACTTATTTCCATGTACTCTCAGGCTTTTAATTTTGTGGACACATTGCTTTGTGTGTGTGTTTTTTTCTTTTATCCTCCTTTCACAAACATTCTCTGTAGGAAAACCTATAATATCCAAGGTGGCATTAACCATAAACAAATCACAGCTCAAAATCAGAGACAAACCTTTCCCTTCCCTCCCTATCATTTTTCTGATAAATAGAGCAATTTGCTTGCATGGTTTAGAACATGATTAAATCAGGGTGGAGAAAACACCTAAAACTGGACCTCCCTTTAGCTTCTCCCTAAAGAAGAAGTAAGCCTCTACTTTTCTATACCGTTCAACTTTACTAAGAGGACAGCCACTGTTTGAGGTTTACACAAAGTAGAAAACAAACTGTCCTTCCCTAATATAAAATATTCTTCACATTTAGTGAGATTATTCCCTTTGTAATCATTTAACTGCTGTGGTCTTCAAGGGGTGTCCCACACATTTTTCACCACAAAAAAAGATGTACATTAATAAATAAGGGCAATAGGAGTTGAAAACAGAGCAAAGGAACCTGTTCGGTCTTGGGGAGGGTAGAAACCAGGTGACTGAGAGTTCTAGTCCCAACTTAAGCATGACAACCTGTTTGGTGACTTTGGGCCAATCACTCAGCTCAGCTCAAAGGGTTTGCTGCCTTGAGTTGTTTATTAAAAAGTAATAAAGTTGGGATTTAAAAAGATATTTAAAAAGGAAGAGAAATACAACAAAAACAAAATCAAAAACCCATTTTATATCCCTAAAGAGCCGGGTGACAAAAACTCAGTGTCTTTTCCTTCACAGATGATTGTGAAGGATAACAAAGATGTGATGGGGCAGTCGAATAAATAAATAAAATAAATAAATAAATAAATCTTCAGCCTGGAACTGGCAAGGCAAAGAGAATCTTAATACAGACAGTCCTCAACTTACAATGATTAATTTAGCGACCATTCAAAGTAACAACCACACTTTAAAAAGGGACTTATGACCTGTTTTCACACTTCCAACCACTGCAGCATCCCCATGGTCACGTGATCAAAATTCAGACGTTTGACAAATGACTCATATTGATGACGGTTGAAGTATCCCGGGGTCATATGATCACATTTTGTGATCTTCAGTCAGGCAAAATCAACGGGGAAGCCAGATTCACTTAACAACCATGTTACTAACTTACCGACTGCAGTGAGTCACCGAACAACTGTGACAAGAGAGATGGGAAATTGGGGCAAAATTCACTTAACAAATGTCTCACTTAACAACAGACAGTTGGGGCTCAATTGTGGTCGTAAATTGAGGACTAACTGCACCAGAGAAATGGGATGGTTCTATTAGTTGTTTCCTTTGGCACTGTTTGAAATCTTAGCACTGGGAAAGCCTGGCTCAACTCAGATGGAACAATATCAGGGAGGAAATGGCTGTCTGTTAGTCTTGTTTTCTAACAACCATGCCATGAGGGACTTCAAAAAATGTGATGGCTTGCTTGCCAGTTCTAAACCATGCCAAAACCAAAACTTTTCCAATTATATTGGCTTCCTTGGTTATTCAGTGCAAATGTATCTTTAAATAGAAATGCTTTGTAAGCTTTCTCCTCCTGAGAGGGTTAACGGAAGATACTTTTAACAGTCGCCAAGATAATCCAAGCTCATTGTTCTGTTGAACCATAGGTGTCCAATCTTTTAACTTGCCTGGGCCAAACTGAGTGAAGAGGAACTGTCCTGGGCCATATATAAAATACAGGTAGTCCTCGACTTATGANNNNAATTGAGCCCAAAATTTCTATTGCTAAGTGAGCAATTTGTTAAGTGAATTTTGCCCTATTTATGACCTTTCTTGCCACAATTGTTAAGTAAATCACTGAAGTTGTCAAGTCAGTGACATAGTTCAGTGAATCTGGCTTCCCTGTTTGATTTTGCTTATTGGAAGATCTCAAAAGGGGATCATGTGACCCTGGGACACTNNNACCGTCATAAATATGAGTCAGTTGACAAGTGTCTAAACTTTGATTACTTGACTATAGAGATGCTGCAACGGTCATAAGTGTAAAAAACAGTCATAACTCACTTTTTTCAGTGCCGTTGTAACTCTGAACAGTCACTAAACGAACTGTTGTAAGTCGTGGACTACCTGTGTTATCATATAGCTAATGTATGTAAATAACAAACATACTTTATTTATCTTGTGGGGCTGCATTACTAATTGTCCAGGGCTGCTTGCAACCCACACACAACAGGTTGGGCACGCCTGTGTTAAACAAATAATAATAATAAAATGTGTTTTCCCTCGTTCTCCTAGGGAACCAAAACATCTGACTTACAGGCTTCAAACAGAAAGTGGTGCTTAACAGATTGTCCTGGAAAGCCGCCACCAGAGGCTCCGTTTTATCAGAACTCAGTCCAACTCGGGAGACCAAAGCCCGATAACATTTAGGTGACCTACAGTTGGAAGGACGCATGACCAGGGAGCGGGGAAAGCAAGTGCCAGTTTCTGAACAATAGCAGGAAACCTTCAAAACTCAGTGACCGTAGCCCTGATAACATTAAACTAAACAATGCTTCCACCTATGGCGAAGGAAAAAGTGGCACGTAGCCCTTAAGATGGCAAGTGAGCCTCCTGACTGCTGAAATCATGCTCTCCAAAGGATCAGTGCACAACAAAAATAGAACTTAATTGTTACATGCAAGGAACATGTACAGTACATGTACATGTCAATAATGTAAATGTACTGGACTTTTACAGTACAGGACTTTTACCAGCTTCAGCAAATCTCAGAGAGACACACTTTGGGAAGCTTACTAACGCAACTATGGCTAAATCAACTCCCCCCCAAAAATTCAGCTGCAGCGGAAAAGTATATCCTGTGACACCTGGGCAACCAAGGTTCAGCCTTCATATTACTTTTCATGCTTAGGTTTCAGGTGCATCCTTGAACGATAGGGAAATACGTGTTCTTTTTCCATCAGGACAACTGTTGTAAAAGAAAGTGAGGGCAGGGTCATTGTTTTTTTTACCAAGCCGCAGTTCTTAATTACTGAGCAATAGCAAAAAGACAGAAGCCAACTTTCTGCTGATGCCCAGATTACAACTCTTGGGAGTTCTGAGTGAGCAAAACCAATGGAGCTGGAATTCACTGATTTGGGTAGTACTACTTTTTTTGTCAATCTATCTGTGCTTCTAGTCTCTCTTATCTAACATTTCTCCCTCCCTCCGTCCCTCCTTCCTTCCTTTCCTTCCTTCCTTCTTTCCTCCTTCCCTTCCTCACTTCTTTTCTTTTTTGGCTGCCCTATCTATCTTTTCTTTTTCTTTGCATCTATCTATCCATCCATCCATCCATCAATCTATCCAACTCTATCCCTATCCCTATCCCTATCCCTACATCTCCATCTCCTTCCTTCCTTCCTTCCTTCCATCCACATTTGCTGACTGCTCAATTCCAGGTCAGGGACAGATTTAACCCAAAAGATGGATTTGAGTAACACTGTTCATTTACAAATCCTAAAAAACAGAAGCCCCCCTTTAAACTAAATGCAATCCAATAAACGTGTAGCTACAAAAAGAAGAAAAAGTGCTATAGGAACCAGCAAAAGCAATTCTTTAAAGGAAACACTGAAGGAAGAAATAGGAAGAAGTTCTAAACATTAAATCACAAGTTAGGTGTCATCCTAAATGGAGGGAGGAGCAGGAGCCAACACCAGAGAAGGAGCGCAAGGTGCTCATGCCCCCTCTGGTGGCCACATTGGGAAAGCATCTGTGCTTATTTGTGGAGAAGGACTAACCTTGATTGTGCCCCATTGTAGGCAGTGTAGAAGTCACTTCGTTTTCAGCATTGCTGAAAAATGATTTTGGTAAAGGCTGGATTCAGATGTATTGCTCTAGGGCTAAGCCATTATTTTCTTTATTCGTGGCTTACTGAATAAGCTATAAACCATAATTTGTTATCTACTATGGCTTATAATGGCTTATATTAGACAGTTTGGTGTAGTGGTTAAGGTGCTAGTCTAGAAATCAAGAGATTGGAAATTCTAGTCCAACCTTAGGCGTGAAAGCCAGAAGAGGAGAAAGAGTGAGTGAGTAAACAATTAAATAAGTAAATAAATATACAATGGCATACACATTAGTGCAATCAAAAACCAACCAACTATCAAATGGCTTATTTATTAAATTTATTCCCCACCCTTAATATTTTTACAAATAATTCAAGATAATGAACATACTCCTCCCACCACCTATTTTCTCCACAATAACCACCCTGTGAGGTGGATCTGGCTGAGAAAGAATATCTGGCCTAAAGTCACCGAGCTAGCTTTCATGTCTAAGGCAGAACTAGAACTCAGTGTCTCCTGATGACTGGCCTAACCTAAGGCAAGAATAGAGCTGTCAGTTCCCAGGTGTCTAGACTGTAGTGGTGGTTAAGATAATTTTGTGCTGCAATTTTGCCAAAAATATGAAGTAAAGGCCAGTTTTCAGCAAAATCATTGAAGAACATGGTCATATGACCATGGGACACTGCAAACAGCCATGAATGTGACTCTATTACCGAATGCCTAAAGTTTGGTTATATGACCGCAGAGGAGACCTGACCATCAGAACTTCAAATCCAGGTCATGTTCCCTTTTTCAGGTCAGTCGTAACTTCCTGCAGACAGATAGTCAAAAATTATCTGTACTTCCAAAGAAAGCAACTAGAAAATCTCCCAATTCTTTTTTGCTATACTAGTTGCCTTATCAACCGCCACAAAATTCAAATTTCTTGTGATTTAGTTCTGTGGGAAGTCGTTTTCATAATATCAGTATCAATTAACCAAAGGACTACAAACCTCATCTTTTAATACCATAATATGAATTATATCTATCATTTCACATATAGCATGTCTCAAGTTTCCTTTTTCAGCCACCTGATTAATTTTTCTATTACAGCATTTCAGGAAATGTGTCTAAGAAAATTAAATTAAATTAAATTAAATCATATGATGTCTTAATGCTTACAGCTCAGTTCACACAACACACTACAGCAATGGCTGCATTTCTACAACATATTGAACACAAATGACCCCATTTTGTCCTAGTCTACAGGTAGTCCCTCAACTTCCAACAGTTCATTTAATGACCATTCAAAGTTACAACAGAACTGAAAAAAGTGACTTGACCGTTTTTCACAGTAACAACCTTTGCAGCATCCCAATGGTCACATGATCAAAATTTAGATGTTTGGCAACTAATTCGTTATGGTTGCTATGTCCCAGGGTCACCTTTCGTGACTTTCTGACAAGCAAAGTCGATGGGAAAGCCACATTCACTTAACAACCGGATTACTGTGACAAGAAATGTTGTAAAATGGGTCAAAACTCACTTAAGAAATGTCTCAATGATAGAAACTTTGGGCTCAATTGTAGTCATAAGTCGAGGACCACCTGTATTGTGATTTGTAAACCCAGCCATTAAACATTATCTTTTTAAAGATTAAAAAAAAAAAATTTTGAACTCTGGTTGCCTAGAAGAAAGTGAAACTAAAGGATCCCTGCAAAGATATGAAGTAGAACAAAGATGGCCTAATCTTCTAGACAGATTTCACCAGCTGCATTGCCATCTGCTTTGGAGACAAATGATGCCATAGCTACTGATGCTTTTGGAAAATAACCACTGTTTCTTTTCTCTCACCATGAAACCACAAATCTAAAAAATAAACCCTTTGGTGTACTAATCCTCATTCATCTTATGTTGGGCAAGGATTAGCCTGCTATTGTAAAGAGCCAACCATTCCAGGAAAGGTTATACATAATCATCATTCCTAAGATACAAAGGCTACACAACATTGTTACTATTGACACTATTAATCTGTGGAATGGCTTGCCTTCACAAGACCACGTCACCGGAGACGTTAAAGAAGAGACTGGACAGCCATTTGTCGGAATGGGATGGGGAGGTCTGCTTGAGCAAGGGGTACACTAGATCTCCTAGATCCCTTCTAACTGTTATTCTGTATTATGTGGGCCCTTTTCAGTTGGATTTCAGGCCAAGATATGAAAGAGAAACAGCACTGGTTGCGTTTTTAGATGACCTCTGGGAAGAGAGGGATGGGGGCAGTGCATCCAGGGGTGGCCATGGTGGGCATGGCCTAGTCGGCCTCCTGCACCACGGCGGGGGAGGGGGGCCTTTTTTTCCCTCCCTGGGCTCCGGAGGCTTTCCTCGAGCCTCCAGGAGGGCGAAAACAGCCTTTCCGGGCTCCGGAGGCTCTCTGGAAGCNNGAAACAGGCCCATTTCCAGCCTTCTCGAACTTC
>AZIM01000696.1:101334-114831 GCA_000516915.1 Ophiophagus hannah | reverse complement strand
GGAGTTTGATCCTGACCAGCTCAGGGTTGAGTCAGCCTTCCACTCATCCAAGGTCAATAAAATGAGGACTCAGAATTTTGGGGAAAATACGATGACTTTGTAAACTGCCTAGACAGTGCTATAAAACACTATATATAGTGGCATCTGCTATTGCTATCTTGCCCTCCTGGTATTTTTTCTGGAACTTGGGTGCAACTGCTTAGCCAAGCATTCTACTTGCCCTTTTGTTATCTAAATTACAGTCCCATCATTCAACCAAATTCAGCTTGCTTCTGCGTGATTGTTGGGTCTAAAAGCAGACACCCACTGCTCTGCTATAAACACACAGGCCACGGGGAGAATCAGAGGAGTGAACTGACTTGCCTAACTAGATTCAGCATCATGGTCTCAATCCTGGCTTGCCCAAGGTGTTCTGAGCTGCCTTCAGTGTGGTTATCAAGCAGGTTCTTCATGATCGCGATGGTCTGCTCCACAAACTGTGTATTGGTGTCATTTAACAAGACCTGCGCAGGAGCAAAACATGCTGTTGGTTATAAATTTCCACCATGTCTCCTTTGAAATTCTTCTAATTTTCTGCTTTGTGTGTCAGCAATTTTTTCAGACCCTTGAGAAATTTCTGATAGCCCACCTGTGCTGTCAAATCCCATCTGAGAACATAGATATTTTGCAAGATTTGGGTATCCCATAATATCTCAATGGTTAACATATGCTAACTGTAATATATACTATAAATTCTGCTGTAACTTTTTAAGTAGTATTTCAAGGAGCTATGACATTATCTAACCATAATAAAGGCATCATATTTACACTTCTTTTGATAGAAAAAAGACAAAGTGATTGATGTCTATGGAAATTCTCAATCATCCAGATCATGGTTGTCCCAAAGGTGCTTTTTCCAAAGGCAAATGGATTTTGTTTTTCCTTGAAGAAAACTGAAGAAGCTTCTTGGATTACAAGCAAAACGTCTTCAAGGAAAAGCAAAGGTCAGTTGCCTTTTGAGAAAGCATCAGTGGGACCAAATGACTGATAGCATCTTAATAAAGAAAGGCAAAGCAAAAACATCTTTATCTAGATATTGAGGATGGAAAACCAGCTAGTACTTCTACAAAGTTCTTCTGACAACAAACTACTCCCCAAAATTAATTTCCTATGTAGAAATCTCCAGAATCAGCCAACTAACTAATCAACCAACCAATGAGTCAATCAATCAGGGTGTCTGTCAGTTAAACAAACTGAGTCCAAGAGCAAAAGGTGACTTATATGGACACCCAGCCAGTTACCATGGCTGAAGGTAGATCTGACTCTGAGTTATTTTGTTTCTGAGTACTACCCTTATCCCAATCGTCAATCAGATTTGTCTTCTAAATACAGGAATGTGGTAGAAAGGAGGAATGTAGTCCTGCACTTACAACCACAATTGAGCCCAAAACTCCATTGCTATGCAAGGCAATTGTTAATTGAGTTTTGGCCCAGTTTACAACTTTCCTTGCCACAGCTAAGTGAATTAAATGAAACTGAACATTTACCTGCCCTTGCGAGTCGAAGAACTTGCTGATGATGTTCTTTAATTTGTTGAAAAGCATTGGATAAAGGGCGGGGCTCAGCTCCAGGCCTATGAGGTCCTTAATGTTAGTCCGTATCTGCAGACCCACTTTCTCGTGAGTACAGACCATCAGGGACAACAAACGGTCCATGAACTTGCTCACAGGAGTCTCGGTGTTGCCGTCAGTCGACAGCATGGAGATCATGGAGCCTTTCCTCTCACTCACGGGGCCCATGGGGGGACTATAGGATGGAAAGGGTGTGTTGCCGCGATACTGCAAGCACACTCCACCAAGGGCGCACAGAAAGCCGGTCATGTTGATCCACTCTTGCAAAGACTCTGTGTCTGACAGATCAATGGAACCTCCACCGCTGACATGGGACATCCGCCTCTTGACTATGGTCTTGTGAAGACTTTCCGCAACCTGCAGAGAGTGACATACAGGAAGGTGGGGTGAGGACAGCGGCCGGAATTCTATAAGTGCAAAAATGGAAAGATGTGTGAATTCTCACAATGGAACCAAGGATGGAAAATGTGATGGAGTTGGTGGAGATGGCAAAGCTAACGGTTTTAATTAAAGAGAACTTAGCCAGTTTGGTTTCCACTTTGAAAACCACTTCTGGTTTCATGCCCGAAACACACACACACACACACACACACACACACTGTGATCTTAGGTGCAGCACAAGCAAACTGTCAACTCATAAAACATTTCTATGCCTGTTTTAGAGTTGCCATGAACAGAAAGGGGGGGGGGGAAATTTGAAAGAGCAGTGCAGCAGTTTGGAACCGAAAGTGCATTCCATTCTTATCTTGCAAAGATTATAACTAAGCTATTGGAATTTCTGCTGGGCAAATCTCTAATTGGAGAACGTGATTGATGACTCCTGGCTATGAACGTGTTTCATTGGAGAATATGAATTATGATACACCCAGAGGGGTGCGGGAAAACCAGGGTCAAGGGTGACAGTGAATTACGTGTCTCAGAATCAGCTTCATACGGGTCATGTCAACATGTTCGCTCCTAATAAATCCTTTGAAGTTTTTGAAGCTTAGCTTGAGGCCCATGATTTAATTAGGGCAATTGCCGGAATCCTGACACAAACAACAGCCAACAACATAATAGCTAAGTCATCAACACCCCAATCAACCAATAAGAAGCCACATCCAATCAGACACCACATAAATACAATGCACAGAATAGTCCAAAGCAGACATTCTGGCAGAGCTCCCTAAGGATGGGCTCCAGGACATGTCCGAAAGCTCAGAAGATAAACCTCTGGTCCCGGTGATTGACCCAGATTGGACCCTGCAACATTATCCTGGGATACATATATTTGTCTTCATTTGAGTATTAGAAGTTCCACTCAAACAGAAGTGAACTTGCTTTCATTTTTCAAATGCAAAATGAAGTGGAATTTTCTGGAGTAGCAACAGAAGGTTAAGGATAAGTTGGAAGTTGTAACCCAACATTTCTAGAGGGGATGTTCCTCTAAGAGCCTTGGTCTTACCTGGCCATCTTCCATCTTAGTCTTTGGATAGTTGAGGATCAATTTTGTAGCCGCCTCCCATTTAAAATGTGTATCTTCCCAAGCCTACAACAAATCAGAAAAGATATTGGTTGATCATACAGCATAAACAACAATTGGTGACTGCTAAAACTAACTTTTTTTCTAAGAAAAGGAAAAAGCCTACCTCGGTGTTACCTGCTGTTGGATGTTCAATACGCCTGAGCAGGGCCATCACTCTCTTCTGAAGAGCTGTTCTTCCTACAAAGAGATGCAGTCAGAAGCTGAGAATATTTTCTGTTTTATTAACAGCAGAATAAAACTCAGTTTTATTAACATCCAAATCTTAAATACCCACATAATTTTGAATGGTTGCTGAGTGACTAGTCATAAGTCAAAGACTACTTATATGACATAAACTCTTGTATTATCATTGCTGTGGTCACTCAGATCAAGTCCACATTCTGAAAGTGTACTTTTGAGTTTCTAAGTCATCAATGTTACGTGGAAACCGAAGCAACAGGCATCAAGATACACGAACCTGTACGCACCTGTGGCTCCAGTTGCAAAAGATTAAGAATTTAAAGAAGCGCCTGATGTTTATCTACTGAAAATATGGTGAATATACTAAAAAGAAATCTCTTATGTTTAATAGTTTAGGTTTATGTGTACTGCAATGAGACCTCCTCTTACCTGTAGACATCATATTGCTCACAGAAGCAAACTCCATAAAGGTATTATAGTTGGGCAAGAAGTTGTGAACAGACACTTCATCTACTCCACACCTGATGTCTGCTTCCTCACAGAGATGTCGGAAACAGGACATTGCCACAAGCACTGCCTCGGTGTCGGGGCTCCAGAGAGACATATACAAGGCAACCTCCAACTTGGTTTGGGCTTGGCGACATATTGGTGTCCCACTGCAACTGACGGTGCTTTCCTTTGGAGACAAAACATTGGAAAAGTTAGCTGCTAGTTGATCTTTTTCACATACAGTATTTCAAGCCTAATATACGTTCAGTGAATCCTCCATTTGCAACCATTATTTTAGCTAACATCCAGTGTTATAATGGCAAGTTACAATGAAAAAAGTAACTTACAACTTATGATCATCACAGCATCCTCATGGTCACATGATCAGCATGATTTACTTAACAACCATGATTTACTTAACAACTGCAGAAACTTGCTTAACAACCATGACAAAAAAGATCATGAAATTGTGCGTGACTGACTTAACAATCAACTTGCTTACCAACAGAAATTCTGATTCTGATTGTGGTCATAAGTCAAGGATTACCATTTTCTACCACTTTAGATACTGAATAGTCCTGGAGTTCCCATCCAAAATAGGTTTTTATGACAAATTCACAAGACCAAAAGGAAGTTTCTTTAACGGAAGAGACCATTATGTCACAAAGAAGCAAACTAGTTTTTTTTTCCTTTGGATAATTCCCCATTCACCTGCTTGGGTGTCTACAGAGGTTGGGATTGCATAGCAGGATTAGTTAAATGCTAAGAGTTTGGAGGAGACCACTCCTTGGGAATTTCATGTCTATACAGGTAGTCCTCAACTTACAAGCATAACTGAACCCCAAATTTTTGTTACTAAGCAAGACAGTTCTTTAGTGAGTTTTGTCCCATCTTACGACTAATGGTACCATAGTTGTTAAGTGAATCACTGCAGCTGTTAAGTTAGTAACATGATTAAGTGAATCTGGTTTCCCCTCCCTGTATAATTTATTGAACAAGCTACCAAGACTGGGTTCACTCAAGAAAACATCACACAGAAAAAAATCCAGACTGAACAGGAAGATTTTTATATTCTAACCATAATCTTAAAAATCACAGGGTGTGTGAGATAAATCCAGTCAGGCATATGATTCAAGGTGACATTTTTCATCACATACCACATAGCCAATTACTGGTGACACTAAAGACTGCCGCTTCCCTACTCAGCAACCTCTGAAAGGACAGGAAGAACTTCTGTAGCAAAGGCCAAAGGCCAGAAAATAGAATTAAAGCATAGAGTTACGACACTGCACTTACGGATACCAGTCTATAACACTAAAAGTCACCCACCCTTTAGAAATTTAAATTAAATCAAACTACATTGGCCAACAGTTCAGAAGACTTTTTTTTCATACAAGATTTCACGAGGCTGCTGAGAAGCAATCTCTTGGGTAGAGGAAGAAAGGATCAAGTCAAAGAAGATTGCCAGGTCCTAAATGGGCATAATCTGAGTAAATGGACATGCAGGCAGAAAAAGAAAACTCAGGCACAAAACACTAAGTGACTATTAGGCTTGTAACATCACATACAGGTTAGTCTTCGACTTACAACAGTTTGCTTAGTGACCATTCAAGGTTACATCGGCACTGAAAAAAGCGACTTATGACCATTTTTCACATTTATGATCATTGTCAACATCCCCATGGTCGCATGATCAAAATTCAGACACTTGGCAACTGATTCATATTTATGACATTTGCTGTGTCCAGGGGGTGGGGGGGTCATGTGATCACCTTTTGCAACTTTCTGATAAGCCAAGTCAATGGGGAAACCAGATTCACTTAACAACCCTGTCACTTACTTAACAACCACAGTGATTCACAAAACTATGGCGAAAAAGATCATCAAGGTCTTTCCGGCCACAGTGTTAAGGCAAAATTCACTTGACAACTGTCTCACTTAGCAACACAAATTTTTGGGCTCTATTGTGGTCGTAAATCAAGGACTGCTTGTAACCCATGCAAGAAATTTTAGGGCTAAATAAGCATTCCATGGAACCCTTTACTCACCATGCAGAAACTCCCTTTGCCCTTCCTGAGTGGAGCTCCCGGGATACAGCGCATCATCTCTTCATGGTCAAGAGAAATTGGATTAGCTCCACCCCCAGAGACATCACATCCTACCCCATAAAAGAGAAAAGGGCAGGAACTCCTATCTGATTGCTACAAAGAGAAGGAAGAAGAATTTAAGAGTCATCCAACTTTTGAAAGAAGCGAAAAATATCAAGGAAAAATGGGAGGGAAAGAAAAGTGGGTGATGGTCCTATATTTATCAAAGGAGAGAAAACACTTGTAATATGAGTAAAAGCATCATGAATAACACTTGACGAATTAATTTCCCCCACCCCTTCTTCACAAAAGAGGAGTCCTCAAATGAGAGGATTGGAAATTTAACACCCACATAAGGGCCTCTTTTTCAGGGAACTGGTTCGTTTATCTTTTGAGAAAAGCTCATATAGTACTTGCTGTAATTCTATGGTAGTCATTTCATACCATCTGAAACAAATCCCACTGCTAATCCTCTGTGCTTGCATGCAATACACATAGTCCTCAAGTTACAGCTGTATTTGAGCCCAGAATTACGGTCACAAGTTGTGCTGGTTATTGAGTGGATAACCACATGACTGTGACTGATTTTATTACCTTTTTTGCAGCAGTTATTAGGTGAATACCACACCTAATTTACCTACACAGAGGAGGCTGAGAAATGCTAACTGGTCCAAGATTGAACTTTACCCTCCTAGTAGGGATCTGAGCTGTTCAAAGCTGAAATTCCTCCCCATAAAATCAAACTGGTCCCTGATACAATCGGCAAAATGCTTTCTCCTTGGGTGACCACCAATTCCTAAACCAAGAGCTGTCCTTAAGGTGCTTTTCAAAAGGCAAATGGATTTCCTTATTTTTTCCTGGAAAACATTTGGTTTCTTATCCAAGATGTTTCTTCCGTTTCTTCTTCTGAACTGAAGAAGCTTCTTGGATAAGAAGCGAAACATTTTCAAGGAAAAAAAACTAAGAAAGTACAATTGCCTTTTGAAAATCAGCTTTGGGGCAACCACGATCTGGATGATTCACAATTTCCATAGACAACTAGCCCAAGAGCTGTTCATCTAAACAATTGTGTATGAAATCCTTACAGAAGTGCTGAATTAAATGTGTAAATGTCCAACAGGATCATACACCAATAGGCACTAATAGACAAATAGTGTGCTTTGATACATGGGATTACTCAAAATTCAAACTCCCCAAGCAGATGTAGAACAGATAAACAGTAGTAATATCTTGAGCAACAAAAGAAATAAAGATTTTAGAAAAGATCTTCATTTTCTTGCCAAGGAGATAAAATCTAGTTCACAATGTTAAGAAAACTGTTATGGTACATTTTCACTTCCTTTACTGAGCAAGAATGTTACAAATAGCTGGAGCTAGTCAAATTTTCTTTCCATGAACTTCCAAGCTTCCAGTAAGTAGACAAGCCAGCAACAACAAGCTTTAACTTCAAGCCTCCCTAAGATTTAGTTTAGTTTACTTTATTGTCATTGCACCTCGTATAATGAAATTAAAGAAATAGGCTTTCACTTACTTTGTTTTTCAGAAGAAATTTGTTCCTGCAGATCAAAATCTCTCGCAACCACTTGAGGATTTCTGTGCTGCTGAGAATCTGATTGCTTGTTAGTCTCTTGCATATACAAAATAGCATTTGTGAACTTCAGGAACATGCAAATAAGAAAATAGCCACAATCAGTTATCAATCAGAGCATTAAATACCATCCAAGGCAACGTTTTAAGGATGTTGTTCACTGCAATAGTCATGACAACAATTTACAATTTCCCTAATTCTGCACACTCTTGTCTGCCTCCCCTCCAAATACCACAAACTGCAAAACTATCCCAGGAAAATACTTAATTTCCTCAATTCTTTTTTGCACACCCAAAGTCGGGGCTCAAAGTTCTGAGTAAAAAATGATAAGATCTTCACAAATGTATAAATGTTTATACAAAACACTAGAAGGAAGCAGTTTTACCCATAATTCACACCAATGTGTCAAGGGTTGAGAATTGTTTCTGATAAGTTTAAGAGGTGAAAGCACAAAACATATCCCTTACAAACTTTGAGTGTCTGAAAGACACCCTCATTCTTTGTTTTTATGAAAAATTGGCAGGAGTAGCCATTAGATAAATATTGGGTGCATGTAATTTTGCAGATTTTTAATCTCAAAAACATCCTTGTCAGCACCTTAAAAACGTGAGAAGAAAAGGAAAAGTAGGAGAGGGGGGGGAAATGGTAACAAAGGTACTCCCTCTTTTTCTTCTACAAGTTTGGAGTTCTCGTGAATCCATATTTGTAATACTTTTAAAAATTAATTTAACTTGTTAAAAGAAATAAAATACAAAAGTGTACAAAATATGTTATTTTGGTTAAAAGGAAATAAGTACAATCCCCAATTAGCATTGAAGTATTCCATATAATATATAAATACCTACATGAAATTAATTCAGTTGCTAAGCTTGATGTTAAATCTATAGCAACGTACTTTGACATCTTCTCATTTTTAGAACATAACGACTTTTCAAAAACAAGTAACCTGCAAAGCAATACATAGCTGTCCTCATAACATAGCTGTGTAGTATTGCAACCCACACCCCCCAGATCTAAGATCAGCACTCCACAGGGAGAAAAGTATAATGAAGAACATACAACTGGTACACAGGTTTGATGGTCTTAGACTGAGAAAAACATATTACAGGTAGTCTTTGACTTACAACCATTTGTTTAGCGACTGGTCAAAGTTACAACAGCAGTGGAAAAGTGAGTTATGACAGTTTTTCATACTTATGTCTGTTGCCGCATTCTCATGGTCATGTGATCAAAATTTGGATATTTGGCAATTGATATGTGTTTATGATGGTTGCAGTATCCCAGTGGCATGTGATCACCTTTCTGACAAGCAGAATTAATGGGGAAGCCAGATTCACTTAGCAACCATGTTACTATTTTAACAACTGCAGTGATTCACTTAACAGCTATGGGAAGAAAGATCTTAAAGTGGGGCAAAATTCACTTAACAACCATCTTGCTTAGCCACAGAAAATTTGAGCTCAGTCGTGATCGTAAGTTGAGAACTACCTGTACTCTTGTTCTAAAACACTGCATTGGTTAGCATACAGAATTTTGCCTTTGTCCATGAAAGATAAAAGTTTGGTCTGGATCCCAAATATTCTGATGGAGGTCTTGTCTCATGCAAAATTCCAGGATCCTAAGCTCTGTTTTTGGTTTTCTGTCTTTAGGGAGATGGGGCAGATATCTATCAGGATCTTCAGGGTGCTTCTCAAAAAAATAGCTTCTTTTAACAAAGTATCTAATTCAGTTTTTGGGGGGAGATAATCTATGGCTTTTTTAAAAAAAACCTTTATTTACAAAAGATTAAAACCGTACAGACTTAAGAATGTACAGAAGTAATATATAGATAGCGCATTGAGCACTTTTCTTACTTTTTACATTGGATATCAAATTTGATAGAACATAATAATCAATAATAACTAATAAATGGCATATATTCCTTAACTTTTCTGAATACACAAGTAATACACAATACTCAATAATAGTAATTATTATTGTTGGATTATAACTGTTATTTAATCGATAAAACCTTCATATTATTTAAATAATAAAAGAAAATGAGACTGTTAAGACCGTTGTTATGGTTATACATTCCATATGTACAGCTGAATATAATATGTTTCTTGGGTTCATTTCTTCTTCATGGTCTTTTTCTTACGTTCTACCCAGTTGTACCATTTATCCCATACCCGGTAATAGTCTGAATCTTCCTTCCGATTTAATTTAAGCGTGAGCCTCTCCATTTCGGCACACTCATATGTTTTTTGAATGGTAATATGTAGAGGTGGTACATTAGGCTTTTTCCAGTACTGCGCTAACGAAATCCGCGCCGCTGTTAATAAGTGAATGATCAAATATCTCTCTTTAGGATGATAATCCCCTTTAATCATTCCCAAGAGGAACAGTTCCGGTTTCCACTCCAGGCCGCATTTTATAATTTCTTCTATCCACACTTTTATTTTTGTCCAATACTTCTTCGTCTCAGGGCATGTCCACCAAAGATGAAAGTAAGTGCCTATTTTCTCTTTGCATTTCCAACAACTTGGGTTTGCTGTCGGAAATATTTTAACTAATCTAGAGGGTGCCAGATGCCATCTATACATCATTTTGTAAAGATTTTCCTTGTGTGATACTGAGATAATCTATGTTAACAGGAATGTGTTTATCCCCAAATGAGACTCTCCCCCAAAGCAATCAGGTTCATGATCTGGAAATTCCTAGACTCAGCCTAACAGCAGATCTTCAAGCATTGGCATGACTACCCTTCTATAACCAGGACAGCAACTGAATCTCTTCCCCAACAACAACACACTTGTCCACTATTGCAACTATATACCTTACAAATTAGAATTGTTGCTGCGCGCTCTACTTAGTGATCCCTTTGAGGAATTCTCAGAAATTCCAATCTGACCAAAGAATAGCAGGATTGGCATTAATAGACATAGGCCTGCCTTGTAACACTGCCCTAGTCCCCTATCTATCTCAAAGCACAAATGGGTGGCAATGTTCAAAAGCCCCAATACAGAATATTTTAGAAATCCATCTTCCTGGACCCAGGAACTGATGGAGGGGCCTTGGAAAGGAAGCAGCTGAGAAAAAAACGAAATTGCCTTCTCCCTAGTTGTCCTCAAATTGTGGAGTGGGTTGCTTCATAAAGCTCAACTGATACCCATTTGTTGCTTGTTTTGCAACAAAAACTTTGGAAATTGATTGGTTACTTTGCAACAAATAGATTTAAAAAAAAAATAGGCAGTCCTTTGTTTCGACAATCTTTTTTCTGTGGGGTTTCTGGTGCTCTTGTTACCCAACTAGGTAACGTATCATTTATAGTTTGCTAGTTTGCAGCAAACCCCACCCCTTCTAGCACTGATGCTACCTAGTTGGATAATGAAATGTCTGCAAGAAAACAAACATGCTCAAAGAGGACCAAGGACCCCACAGGCCAACACTGGGCTACAAATATTCTCTTCTGTTAATCTTTTACCTGCCATTGTCAAGGCTCCAACAAATCCCCCTCATTCAAAGCAAAAGTCTCTAGCTGCATCTCAGAAAAAGTAAATCGGTTTATTAGAAATTGCCATGTTGTTGGTGCGTGGCTGGATGCAGCCGGTACTAAATCACATCATACATTTCCTCCTTGATCCTGGTCTTTCCACCACCCCCTGGATGTGACTTCTNCCGGGAGCTGTTGGGCTACCACGCTCTCAACAACCTTCGCAACAAAGCGAAGGTTGGAGACGGGACGAAAGTTATTTAAAATAGCTGGGTGCAAGGCAGGCTTCTTGAGGAGGGGCTTCACCACTGCCTCCTTCAAGGCGGCGGGGTGGGGGAAGAATCCCTCACTCAAAGAAGCATTAATCACTGCCTGGAGCCAGCCTCGTGTAACCTCCTTTACAACAACCTTTACAGATTTTTTTTTATTAGTTCATCAAAATATAAAGTACAAAGAAATATGAAAATAAAGGGAAAGTAACGGAGGAAAAAAGGGAAGAAGAAAAAATGTAGGGTAAAAGAGAAGAAGGAAGGAAAGAAAGGAAAGGAAGAAAGGAAAAAGAAAAAAAGCAATGAAAGAAAGAGAAAGAAAAAAGAAAGGCATTGACTTCTGACTCTCTTTAGTGCAGTAGAATTGGGTAATAACACACAACCTCAATTTTTTGCTGTTCCATAATCAAACACACCAGCCATTTCTATAACAACAAACCTATCTAATCAGCAAAACCCAAAGTCAAAGCTTCATTTTCCTCCCCACCTCAAGCACAAAGTGGTTTCCAAGTGGAAACAAACTAAGCTGTATCAAAGAAAACAAAGTAGTTTTCTTTCATTTTTTAATGTCTTCCTTTAATTAAATCAGTTAATTTAGCCATCTCTGCTAACTCTATCCATTTTTGCCTCCATTCGTCTGATGTGGGAATTAAAGTATCTTTCCATTTTTGTGCATAAAACATTCTTGCTGCAGCAACCTATTCATAATTTCAGTGTCAGGATGACCAAGTGAATTTTATTTATTTATTCCAAGTGAATTGTATTTATTTATTCCAAGTGAATTTTATTTATTTATTTGAAGTGAATTTTATTTTATTCCAAGTGAATTTTATT
Organism: Ophiophagus hannah; assembly: GCA_000516915.1. NCBI lineage: Eukaryota > Metazoa > Chordata > Lepidosauria > Squamata > Elapidae > Ophiophagus > Ophiophagus hannah. The sequence continues at coordinate 102,774 of AZIM01000696.1, read as the reverse complement.
TATTTGGTTTTTTAAAAACATTCCCTTTAGCAACTGAAATCCACTCACCCATACCATGACAGTTCTTTCTTAGAAAAATGGCATTTCCCCCCCTCCAACCGGAATGACATTATTTGCAAGAATATAGTACAGTATGTCCAATAATATTTTGCTCCAAAGTTTTTTAGCTCCAGTTTGCATGGTTTGCCAGGAAAAAGAAATCATTAGCGTGACTTTTTTGGCATGTTCGTGCCATAGATGGGCGGTCTTACAAATTTGATTAACAACTAAGTAAGTGTTTTTGGCAGCTAGTTTGCTCTTCCAATTCTTCTTAGAATTTTTTTTTGGACTTCCTGGTGTAGTTTGTAGATAGGGAATTCCTGTGTGGTCTCTTATTTCAAGTGGAGTCCAAGCCTGACCTTACTTAATTTTAGTTTTTAATAGCCAGAGTGTCTCCTGCTCTGGTGTGGAAAATCAAAATTATGGGTGTTCCCACAATCCGTGGCTATTTTTATCCTTGTCTTGGCCTTTTGTTTTTGCATTCTGCTGCTTTTATGTTATTTATTGTTGTGAGCTGCCCAGAGTAGGTTAAAGTTGGGTGACCTCCAAACGGAATGAATGAAGGAATAAATTCGTATTTTGCTCTTTCAGGATTACTGTCCTTTACAGATGTTTTCCAACAGTGTATCTCCATAGTAATGATGGGTGAACTGTTAAAGCTTGTGTGGTAATAAATAAGGGGGGTGGGGGTTTAAGACGCTGCAAGAATCTTTGGTGCGTTCGCAGAAGAGCAAGTTGTAATTTGTTGTATGGGAAAATTAAGCCATTAAAATGGAAAGCCTACATCATGTGGGTCTCCAAAACAAAATATTGGCCTACCAGTGGAGATCCCTGAATCCCAAAAGAGATTTGAAATGTCCAAAAACTGAAGAACATTTATCATCCAAGGTACTCAGAGTAGAGTAGACTAGAACCACAGACTTGAAGGGACCTTGGAGGTCTTCTAGTCCAACCCTGTGCTTAGGAAGGTGATCCTATACCATTTCAAACAGATGGTCTTCCAATCTCTTCTTGAAAACCTCCAGTGATAGAGCACCCACAACTTCTGGGGGCGAGCTGTTCCAGTGGTTAATTGTTCTCAATGTCAGGAAATTTCTCCTTTATTCTAGATTGCTTCTCTCCTTGGATCAGTTTCCATCCATTGTTTCTTGTCTTGCCTTCTGGTGCTTTGGAGAAGAGATTGACCCCCTCCTCTCTGTGGCAGCCTCTTAGGTATTGGGAGATGGCTATTGTGTCACCCCAGTCCTTCTTTTCACTAGACCAGACATAATCCAGCTCCTGCAACTGTTCTTCACATGTTTTAACCCCTAATCCTCTTGGTTGCTCTTCTCCATGCTCTTTCTAGAGTCTCAACAACTTTTTTATATTGTGGGAACCAAAACTGGATGCAATATTCCAAGT